>LGRX02011806.1:24474-141316 GCA_001247695.2 Cymbomonas tetramitiformis | reverse complement strand
ATGGCAATGTTTGAATGATTTTCAATTAAAAATATTTACTGAAAGTGTACATTTTTCTATTTTTTGCTCCTCTTGTTCCCTTTCCCTGCAGGACTGTCTACTTTTCTCTTATTTTTGCCTTTTGCAGAAGGAGAAGGAGGCTCTTCCTCCTCGTCCTCGTCCTCGTCCTCGTCCTCCTCTTCATCCCCCTTTTCGGGCGCATGTGCCGTCTCGGGCGCCGTTTCGTCCTCATCCTCCTCGGATTCCTCCTCGTCCTCCGCGGAGGTTCCCGCCGGTTTAGGCACTTTCAGCCCGTCGGGCTTCCCGGAGTGGTAGTACAACAACTCCTTTCCGTCGTCGTACCTTTGTGTTGCGTGCTCCCATGGCACGCAACACAAGAGGCTCCCCGTAGCGAACCTCCCCTTGAGGAAGTCATCGAGGTGCCTCTTGAACTCTGCCTTCTCAGGCACTTTTTCCTCCACCTGTCCGAACAGGTAGAGTAGTGCTTTTTTGACCCGGTTCTGGTGGACCGGGTTGTACAGAGTCCAATGGAACTCCGTGATCTGCAAGCACACGCGTAAGTTAGTTCGAAGTGTAAACATGGCCGAATATGGCCATGTTTAAGCGGTTTCGTAGGAAAACATTGCAGGTAGGGCCATGTTCGGGTCTTACCTTGATGCACAGCTGGTCGCGTGGGAGCCCCCCGCCACCTGGTGCCCAAAGTGCCATGCCGGCTTCTTGGGCACCGTCTCCACCACCACCCCGCAGAGCAGGGGGGTGTGGACCTGCGGGGTGAGGTCGTCCTTGTACCAAGAGGTGGGAACATCGGGTGCCCCCGCCTCCCACCTCTTCTCCTCATCCTCCACCTCGTGGTCCTTGCTAGCCATGAGCAAGGCGTGGTCGCCGACCTTGAGGCGGCCGTGCTCAAGCTCGGCCGCCCGCTTTCGGGCTTCGGCCACCTTGAGCCCTTGGCGCTTGGGCGCCATGGGCTCCTTGCCCTTGCCCGCCATGGCCTCCTTGCCCTTGGGCCCGGCCTTCTCCTTGCCCTTGGGCTCGGCCTTCTCCTTGCCCTTGGGCTCGGCCTTCCCCTTGCCCCTGGCCTCCTCCTCCTCCTTCTCCTCCTCCTCCTCCTTGGCGTCGAAAAGATCCCGCAGGATTGCCTTCCGATCCTCTGCTGCCACGACCAACACTAAGTTAGTTTCAAAGTACTTGCAAGTTATATCTATGCAAACATGGCCATGTTTGCATAGGTAGTGTGTAAACATGGCCTTACTTGTATAGTACTTCTGTACTAAACGGTGCGAACAGGGCCTTACTTGCACATAAGAAACGAAGAACTTATCACAAAACTTATTTCAAGCAAGCAAAGAACGCACCTTCCGTTGGGACGTCGCCGTTCTGGGTCAAACCCGCAGCCTCCACCCCGGCCTTGATCTCGGCCGTTGTGGGTTGGCCTTTCTTTTGGGAAAACACCTCCACGTTGGCGGTGGTGTATGCATGCCCGGGTATGTTGCATACCCAGACATGCACCTCCCCCGCCTTGAGGCGCCACCTCCCCCACTTGTGACGGCGCCTCAAATTTTGCATCAAGGTGGACAACTTCATATGCTGGCTGTCCCCACTTGAGCCCAACGTGGCAGTGAGGGGCATTAGTTCCGCCATTCGACGGCGGAACCTATCCCTAGCCAGGGTCTGTTTATCCAGACCCTGGAAGGGATTTACATGCCCCTTCACCACCATATCGTCTGTGAAATCAAACACAAACACCCCACACGTTAGCATCTGAGCTTCCTGCGACAGGACAACATAAAACACAAGCAGGACACTACCCAAACATTGCCCTATTTACGCAGTGTACACCCCCTACCTACAACTGGAAGGTGGGCGAACAGGGCTGTGTTCGTGCAATGTTCTAACACCCTAGCAAGTGTTTTTAAAGCAGGATTTCGGCTGGGTTACTCACGGAAGACGTCTCTCCTGTGTTTCGCCGCCTCCTTCCCCTCCTTTTTTTGCGCTTTCTAAAGATTTTTAACTGAATCCCCTGTGGACTTCACCTTGGCCATCGCAAGGGCGAAGCGGTCAAGCCCACTCCCCTTCTTGCTTTCGGCCCCCGGATCCTCCTCCTCCTCCTCCTCCTCCTCGTCCGTGTCCTCGGAGCCACCGCTCTCGGAGTCGGGCGCATTTAAAAGCGCATACTTGCGCTTGTATTGCCGGTACTTTTCCTTGTCCGCGAGCTTGCCCATTTTCACGCGGGCATGTTTAAATTGGTCGTACGATAACATGCCGCTCGGCATTTTTCAAATCACTTACGTTTCTAGGGAGGGAGGTGGTGCTTCGCAGGCAGCAGTAACGGTAGCCTTAAAACGGTATTTTTTTTTTACCGCTCGCTTTAATAAACCGTTTTGACTTCCTGCAAGGTAAAGCACCACCTCCCTCCCTATCCGTTCCAGTACGCCGCCTGCGTTTCCGTGGATCGATGAGAAGGGGAAGGGAAGCGGGATTCGCGGTCACTCGAGGTCAACGCATTTCGTATTCGCATCGGACGCCCCAATTTGAAATTACTTTGGCACTTTCGATCGCCAGGCGTTGGATTCGTCGATCAGTCGGATTCGAATCGCGCCGCGCGCATGACCATGCCCCAGGGCAACGCAAGTTTCCGTCGTCTTCTAGTTTTGTTTTTTGTTCTCGCAAGTTGAAGTTCCACATAATAAAGGCTTTTTTTCCAAAGGCCTTTACAACCTTTCAACAAACCGTTTTCACCATTGTAGTCTGCGCCCAAGCCCCCTTCTTTTGAGCTCAACTTTGTTTTTTCACCAAAATGACCGATTTTTTGGCACGCCCGCCTGCACCCTAAGGTATGGTCTAGACATGACCATGTTTGGGTCGTTTCCCCATTGGGTTTTGCATTTGGGGCATTGATTTGGGCTATGTGCGCCGCGGAAGATGTCTACCTTGTGTTCGCGTGAATGCTGTTCGAACCGGGCCATACCAGGGCAATTCTACTCGGGTACAAGGTAAACATCTTCCGCGGCGCAACACAAGGTGGTTTACCTTGTTTTACTGCCAACATTGCCCAAAAATGGCCAAGTTTGCCACGTGTTTTTGGACATTGATCAAACATGGTCCGTTTTATGTACGTCTTGGCCCAATGTTGGCAGTAAAACAAGGCTAACAAGGCCGTGTTTCACCATCTCGGCTGTTGAAACTGCTTAGATAGGGCCATGTTTACACCATACTTATGATGGTGCAGCGGGTTACGTACGTGGGCAAAAGCGGTTTGCAGGCACAATAGGCGATGACATCCCGCGCACAGAGATTGGCGCAAGGTGGGATTCCGGAGGAGAGACGGAGGGTCAATCCCGCGAAAAGAGCCACTGTTGCATATCGGTTGGCAAATTCTCCGGGTGAGGGCGATGGGTTGACGACGCCGCCGCGTGCGGACGATGCCTTCAAGAGGCAACGTGTCCTCGACTGGGATGCCAATCCCACGAATGGGTTTATAGATTTAGTTGAGGAACTCTTTTGGGATGGAATCATTCTGACGGAAGAATACGACAATCATCCGGCACGCGCCACCTTCACTGACATTGAACGCGACGGCATGACCGGGTAGGGCCCTACCTGCCTTGCTCTCGGGACGACCCCGGGGCGAGCATTGCCCTACCTGCAATGGGAAGGGGCCAAGTATGGCCGTGTTTTGACGTGTTCGCTGTAGGTCGAACCGAAAAGCACGGAAATTCCTGCTACATGCGACCTTGTGCGCCGGAGGCCCTGGCCAAATTTTTGCTTTCCCTACCTCGCCTGTGTGATGTTAAACTTTCATTGTGGTTCGTCGACTAAGGGGTGCTGCGGCACGATTACGGTACGGGTAGGGACCTACCTGCCTTGCTCTCGGGACGAACCCGGGGCGAGCATTGCCCTACCTGCAATGGGAAGGGGTCAGGTATGGCCATGTTTGGCCGTGTTCGCTGTAGGTCGGACCGAAAAGCACGGAAATTCCTGCTACATGCGACCTTGTGCGCCGGAGGCCCTGGCCAAATTTTTGCTTTCCCTACCTCGCCTGTGTGATGTTAAACTTTCATTATGGTTCGTCGACTAAGGGGTGCTGCGGCACGATTACGGTACGGGTAGGGCCCTACCTGCCTTGCCCTCGGGACGAACCCGGGGCGAGCATTGCCCTACCTGCAATGGGAAGGGGTCAGGTATGGCCATGTTTGGCCGTGTTCGCTGTAGGTCGGACCCCCATGCCGAAGACATTGCAGCCACAGCTATTACTTCGCCCCCATGTACCCATACACCCAACTCCGAAGCCAACTCCGACCGCCGCGACATGGACTCAGACGCCTCCATGCTGCCAGGTCAGCGGTCAAACAAGGACTCGGACGACTCCTCGTTGCCAGGCTTGCTTTCAAGCACTGCCTCCGACAACTCCTCCTTGCCAAGCCAGCGCTCAGACACGGACTCGGACGACTCATCGTTGCCAGACCTGCATTCAGGCAGTGACTCGGACGATTCCTCGTTGGCAAGCCAACTTTCGGATCCAAGGTGACATTCCGTAAGCTTGATTGCGTGCTGCATTATGCAAGGACATGTTTATACATAAACAAGGGTAAGTAGGGCCTTATCTACCATGTGTCTATACTCAAGTACTGATCAAGCATGGCCATGTGTATACATTAACAAGGGTAAATAGGGCCCTACCTGTCATGTATCTATGCTCAAGTCCTGATCAGACATGTCCATTGCTGAAACGATGTGGGCATGGCCCTACTCACACATTTCTGATTCTTTTGCAACAGGCAACGCAATGTCACCATCCATTCCTTCATGCCCCATTCAGGCGAAGAGAAGAAAACGGTGTGCACGCCGCAAGAGTTTTTCGACATGGTGGCAAATGCGAAGGGCCACCGTTCGAGAATATGGGAGTGCATCGCCGATACACTCTACCTAGAGGACCATCCGGCGAACATCGAGTATGCCGGCCACCGTTGGGCATTGGAACCTCCCGTCCACCGAAATCTTGCCATGATCAAAGACGCGATTTTGAAAGTGGTGAGGGACGACGACATTTGTATGGCTCCGCCGGACGAGTTGAATTTGACCAAGTCCGAGCAACCCACTTTGGATGACCACGACTCCATCAAGAGCAAGGATGTCACGAGTTCCGACGACGCCAGCCCCGATGCCGATGCCCCCCCCTCCCCACACCCGATGATGCTCTTGGCCTCCGATGCCGACTCTCCGATCTCCGAGGCCGTGGCCCAAGACGATTCCCGTGCCGATGCCACCACCTCCGCACACCCGATGATGCTCTTGGCCTCCGATGCCGACTCTCCGATCTCCGAGGCCGTGGCCCAAGACGATTCCCGTGCCCATGACGCAGACACCGAACCCATCGTCCGCGAGGTAGCCGACGAGGCCATAATGTGTACTCCGCTAAACCCGGCGTTCCCACACCCTATAGCCAGGTATGGTTTCAAACCCGGTGTAAACATGGCGCTGTTTGTATATGTGTTTTGGAATACACAAGGTAAGCATGGCAATGTTCGTACGCGGTTTCGTGCAGACGCCGCCGCGGAGGTGTGGAGAACGGTCCACGCGCAAGGGACGCGCAAAAGAAGCCATGTGGTTGCAATCGTTGCGTGGAGAACAACATCACCAAGGAAGTGTCAACGAGAACCATCTACACACACAAAAGGCTTTACGGTTGGCATGTACCTCCACAACCGGATCCGGATGCCGTGCTTCCTCTTAGGCCGCCTACCCCACATGATTCTACCGAACCTACTTTGGAGACGGATGAAGAGATGGATGAATTCGGAGAGAAGGATTGGGGAGGGGGTCTATAGGAGATGCCGATGGTCGCGGCATATCCCCGATCCCTCCACGTTCCCCCTTCCCGTCTGAGCCAGCAGGTGAGAACCTATTGAACATGGCCATACCTGCCTTGTATAGCTTCAGGTAATTGGCGTCGAACATGGCCATGTTTGCCTAATACCTGCCCAACGTGCTCGTTGCAGTCGCCTCCCCAACTCGGCAAGAACGTGACGACACCGCCTGTTTTCACGTGAGCGTGACCTCCACACGCACGAACGAGGAGCTCCTTAAAATCGAGTATGAGTGGGAGAAGATGATGTATTTCCTGAACCACATCGAAGGCATTGACTTCGACGAGTACGAAGGGTGGATGAAACCCGGCAATTTCGACGATATGTATCCGGAGGATGACGTGCACATCTCTCTTCATTGCGGCAACCAGTCATGGGATGTGGCATTTCCTATCGTGGAGTGCCTTGTGGGAGTGCGATCGCACCCAATGCCTATTCTACGAAAGGTGGGTTTACACACCGTAAGGACCCCTTACGGTGGGTTACCCAACCCTAAGTAAAACGATTATTTCAGCCCCTAAACTGACCCCCTGGTCATGTTCATGGTGGCAGGATGACTTTAGACACTCCCAAGAGGCATCCGCGAAGAATTATATCGGATGTATCCGGGTTTTTTAACCTGAAACCCCAAACCCAAACCGGCAAACCAATTATCGCATATAAATCGTGTCATATAGCGTAAAAAACCGTCATACCACCCTCACTTCGCTTGATATTTTGAGGGTCAAGATGACCTCGAATGAAAATTTTGACAAGACACTGCAGAAAGAGCAGCTCGAGAACTTGACAACATAGGTCTCCAATTTCCCAAAGGGCCATCGAGGAAGGCCACATATCTACCAATATACCAAATTATGTGGTAACCCACCGTAAGCCTATATGATCGGAACCCGCTACACCCCCCCACTTCGCGAGCGCATTACACACATGGGGCACATCGCATCCATCCATAGTATGTTCCTCAGCTTTCATTCAACTCATAAACTGTCTGAAAATCGATAGGTTTGACACCGTAGACCTCATAACGCCACCACTAGAGGCCGCCGAAAATTCCTCTTACGGCGGGTTAACCCACCGTAAGATTAGTAGAATAGGCACCAATGTTCATCCCCCATCGAGATGATGGCATGAGTGGCACCGCACACGAGGCGAATGACGAGGAGATGGATGTAATCAACGAGATACTAAAGAGCTTGGAGGAGATGGTAAAGGTGCGACCTGAAAATAACACAACAACCGCGGTGTCGCTTGCTGCTGCTGCACTTTGAGTTAATGTGGTTTCAGGTGAGGTTTAAGGTGAGGATATTGCCTATTCTAAAAATATTACGGTGGGTACACCCACCGTAATGTGAAACTTTGCATGCTCATACCGACAGCGCAAGTAGGTTGCGGGGGTCAAACCTATAGATTTTCTGTGTCCCAAGTGGTTGATTAAAGGCTAGAAAACTTAATTTGCACGACTCCGATAAGTTTTGGCCACATGCCACACCCTTGAAGTTGGAGAAATTACGGTGGGTAGGAATTATCCCTTACGATGGGTATACACAATTAACGTTATTTGTAGACTCCTGGAGCTTGGTATAATATCGAGATACGTATTTTTTCGTTATGTACTTTGATTTTGATATATAACCGACGTAGCTTAGGGTACACATGAGCTGCCACCTCGCGGACCTCCATATATCGCACGTTCAAAGTCAGGTGGCATGCACACCAAAAAGATAATATTCACACTGTATTACAAGAATTTTAGTTCTGAGTTTGGGTTTCACTTTTTCTGGCTAATGAGTCATTTCTGGCGCATGTGGAGGCTCCATAGAGGTTCACGGGAGTATCTAGAGCAAGTTCGTCACTGCTCACATGCCGCGATTCGCAGCCAATCAGCGGGAATTATTAATACCCTTCGGGTGGGTATACCCACCGTAAGCACCTCTTACGGTGGGTATACCCACCCTTCGTAGAATAGGCAATATGCACTGGCTAATAAGGTACTGGGCAGACATGGCCATGTCCTGCCATTTCTAAATGTAAACAAGGCGAACATTACCATGTTTGCACAGTTACGTGGCAATGTCCGTCCCATTTCTAATTGTGGTGTCAGTTTCGCAGGATGCTTCTGGTAAGGAAAACCATGCCTTCATGCTCATGCTCGATCTCTTGGAATGGAACTTGGAGCATGGCCTTAGTCAAGGATCCTTTAACGACTTGTTGGAGATACTTCGTCTAAATTTGCCGAAGATGTTCCCGGAGGGCACTCTACCGAAGAACTACCAAGAGGCCATAGGACATCTATCCATGTATGGCTTGCCTTCTAAGTCGGTGGACATCTTCTGTGTAAATGGATGTTGCAGATTCGATGGAGAGCACGCAATGTGCCGGACATGCTCGACGTGTGGCGCCGATAGATGGGCCCCGGAGATGCTCGAGAAGCCGTTGGCGAGCCGGAGAGGAAAGTCCACGTTTCATTATTGGAACCTCCCGGATCTTCTCAAAAGGAATTTTGCGCACCCGGAGCTTTGCGTGGACATGCAAGCGCACGCCCGCCATATTCCATGCGACTTGACTAAGGAGGCGATGGGAACTATGTGGGGTAAGTGAAATTTTCCAGTTCCCAATTGTGAAAGGAATGCCCTTTGAAAGCCTACTGAACATGGCCATATTTGGGCCCTATCCCTCTGGATACCTACTGAACATGGCCGTATTCGGGCCCTGTCCTTCTAGAAACCTACTGAACATGGCCATACTTACCTGTTTATCGCAGACAGTCCAGCATGGAGGCAACGGCGGGAAAGGTACCCCAAGTTCTTCAGCGATCCCCGCAACGTGGTGATCTTAGGATGTGCGGATGGCGCCACGGTGTGGAAGGACCTGCGCGGAGTTTTCCCGGTGACGTTTCAATACCTCAATATGCACCCCACCATCCGCGGCAAGTTCGTGAACATGGAGGTGTTTGGGATATGTAGCGGCTCGAAGCCAAAAAGCACGCAACCTATCTACGAGCTATTTGTGGACCAGCTGCTGGAGTTATGGGATGGCGTGCCGTGCTACGACATCGTGAAAAAAGAACCCTTCAACTTGAGGTGCATGTTGTTTAAGATGTTGTTTGACATCAAAGGTTTGATGGATGGCGCTTGTCGCAAGGATGTGGGGGCGTACATGGCTTGCATTGCATGCTACCTGCAAGGTTGGCGATCTAGCATCTTCAAGGGGATGCGGTATACCTTCCGCACGGAAGCCGAGCCTGGTAAACAACCTTCTCTGGTATTCCCTTGATGTACTGCACGCAAGCGACAGATATTGGTTAAGGATGGCCATGCTTCGCTAGTTTTTTTTATAGACATGGCCATACCCACGTGTAGACATGACCGAATATGGCCATGTTCGGACAGGTTCGATGATGGGTAGGGCAATGTTCACCCTGTTGCATCGCAGGTCCCGCAGAGTTTCAAAAGAGAACGGATGCCGAGATACGGCACCACGCGGCGAAGCACCAAACGCTTAAGGAAAGCGGACACTTCAGGATGAAGGATCTCGAGACGATGATGAAAGCTACCGGTATAAAATTTCCTTCGGAATTCTCACGCTTGCCGTATTGGGATGAGGCCAAGGACTACCTCATCGACTTGATGCACTTGATCAAGAATCTTGGAGAGCACGTCCTTGACGCCGTGATGGGAACTACTTTGACAAGAAAACGCGAACGTGGGCGAAATCTCAAGGCATTAAACCCACATGGTGGGCAACTGGTATTTTCCCCTTTCCATAGGCCTGACCCGACGTGAACCCATCCAGCGAAACCTATGTAAACATGGCTGTGTCCAGCCGTTTTAGCTTATGAACATGCTTGAACATGGCCATACCTAGGCAGTTCTGTCCGGTTTGTTCAAAAGTTTAGCATCCATACGTGAATTATGGTCGGGTCCGACACTTGAGCAGATGCGAATGGCAACTACACCAAAAGGACATCCCCTTGGCAGATTGTCGACGTGCGCACCGCTACGGGAAGGTGCTTGAAGAGAGCCGAGGAATTCGCGAGAGAGGAAGTTGGCTTTCCACGGGAATGGGGAGCGGGTCAATGGAAATTGTTGAAACTGTCTTCAGACGGAAACGCAAAGAAGCTAAAAGCCCACGAATATTTGGTGATGTTCAGAAATGGACTTTTCGCGATCCTCGCGGCATGGCCAAGGGACGATGACTCACCCAATGCACTCGCACGTTTGGTGGGGCAACTTTCAACGATAGTCCGGGAAATCACGGCCCACGAGATCGATCTGAAGGTGCGGTTCTCTGGTACCTTGCTCTCATGTTCCCTGTCGCGTCACCAAGAATTTACATTTTGTGTGAAGGCTGAATGCACATGGCGATGCCCACCTAGTTTACAGAGTGAACATGGCCATACTTGACCATTATCCCTTAGGAACATGGTTAGACACGGCCGTACTTGTTCATGACCTTCTAGGAACATGGTTGGACATGGCCCTACCTACCTATTGTTGATGGTGAACATGGGGATTCAGGAGCTGCCGACACTTGACAAGTACATTAGAGAGTGGCTCGTCACCATGGAGAGCTCGCGACATGGGACGAGCCCTCACTGGTGGGTCCTCAACACACATCTATTGTGTCACGTGGTAGACCAACTTCGAGACCTCGGGCCGGTTCGCGAGTATTGGATGTTCGTATTCGAGTCCTTAAATGGCAAAATCGGGAGGTGGGTGAAGAACAATGCCTTCCCGGTGCAGAGCATCATGAACGGAATCGGGCGGCAGAAGACCATTAGTATGTACGAGGGTTACTTATGGCACTTCGCAACGAAGTTCCACGGCCACTTGTCGTCCCCGCTCTTGTACGGGACCGCGTTGTTGTGGCCGATAAAGGGAAGAAGCACACATTGACCGAAGGCGAGCGAGCGTGCATCGATGTTTGGATGCGCACCAATGTGGGGCATTACCGACGGTTGCAAGACCTGCTTGATGCATATCATGAGGACTTACGAACAAGGTAAGGCCTCATCTAATCAATGCCCGAATGAAACACTAAGTAAACATGGCCATGTTCGTGCATGATTTCCATCCACGTTTCCACAAACTAATCACTCAGGTGATTCGCAGGGTCAAGAGAGGCGGTCGTGGCTTGAAGAAAGGACTGCAAAGGAGGATGACATGCCGTCTAGCCGCCGACGAAGATCCGACTCCTTGGCTCGGACGACCATTCACTCCCGACGAAATCGAGTTGTTGCGTGGTTGCCCCACAAAGTGCCGCAGGTTTAACAAGGTACAAGTGGGTAACATGCGATTCCGCATCGCTGCTGTGGACAAGAAGTTCAAAACTGTCCAGTGTTATTTCCGCTCTTTTTCATCGAACGCGTGCGTGGAACAAGTGAAGAGGAAGAGACTGATAGGTGCGTGCCTTTCTGCTTATGATTAATGAGTAAACATGGCCATGTTCTAGCCCTACCTAGTAATGTATTGTGTAAACAAGGCCGTGTCCACCTAGGTTCTTTAGATACCCTGGGTAAACATGGCCATGTTCAGACGATTCCTGTAGTTTTTGCAAACTAATTCCTCAATTATACATGCGTGCCAGGCTCGCCCGTCTTGAAGACGTCTATGCCATCAAGCTTGGTGGGGTCGAGTACATATTTGTCAAGGCGGCTTGGCTGCAGAAGCCGACAAAAGCGAAGATCGCCATGTATAACCGGATGAACTCCATAGTTGGCCCGGACAGCGTCACTGGCTGTTTCTTTTGCGATGACCCCGAGAACCCTGACACCGTCTTCGATACCAGAGAGCCATTCATGCTCGCAGATCAGATCGCGTCGCAAGTAGTAATTGTGAAGCATCCTTGCATGCAAACTGCGGTGGTTCTTGACCCTCGAGCAGATTTCTTCGAGCAGAATGTCCAGGATGAAAATCCTAGCGAGGACGAGCTTACTTAGTACTTAGGCCTGCAGTACGACATGGCATTTGTGTAGTGTAAATAGATAGCATCAGTTTGTGTATATACATAAACAAGGGTAAGTATGGCCCTACCTATCATGTATCTATACCCAAGTACAGGGTAAGTATGGCCATGTTTATACATAAACAAGGGTAAGTAGGGCCCTACCTATCATGTATCTATACTCAAGCACTAGTCAGGTAAGGCCATGTTTATACATAAACAAGGGTATGTAGGGCCCTACCTATCATGTATCTATACTCAAGTACAAGGTAAATATGGCCATGTCTATACATAAACAAGGGTAAGTAGGGCCTTAATTTAGTAAGGACTATTTTACTCATTTAGTAAGGACTAAATAAGCGTAATAGCCCAAAAAAAACAGATTCCAAAAATATTTTTTCCAATGTTTTCAAGTACAGCCCAGGTACAGCCCAGGTACAGGGTAGGTATTGCCCCCTACTTACCCCTTACCTACCCAATGCCCATACTGACCTAACTTTGAGGTGCTGTAACAGGAAGCGTAAAATGTTTTTTCAGTTAAATCTTTGGAGACTGTCCATAGTAAGGACTAAATAAGCGTAATAGCCCAAAAAAAACAGATTCCAAAAATATTTTTTTCCAATGTTTTCAAGTACAGCCCAGGTACAGCCCAGGTACAGGGTAGGTATTGCCCCCTACTTACCCCTTACCTACCCAATGCCCATACTGACCTAACTTTGAGGTGCTGTAACAGGAAGTGTAAAATGTTTTTTCAGTTAAATCTTTGGAGACTGTCCATAGTAAGGACTAAATAAGCGTAATAGCCCAAAAAAACAGATTCCAAAAATATTTTTTTCCAATGTTTTCAAGTACAGCCCAGGTACAGCCCCAAGTACAGGGCAGGTACCGAGTAGCACAACTTTGAGGCCTCAAAAAGTGAGGTTACCAAAGCCATTCCACCCAAAACTTCGCTCCACATGTCTTACATCGACCCAAACCATCGATATCAACAATAAAAAACAAACTATCGGAAACTTCATTTCACCCGATTTTGGCTGGTTTTGCCATTTTACTGCCGACATTGCCCAAGTAGGGCCCTACTTGGCTCGAAACACAAGGTAAACACAAGGTAAACACAAGGTTCTAAATTTGTAGGGAGAGCAGAATGCTGGTTTGGCACCTGCCAAGGTTGAGAAATTGTTTACCAGCATGGGTATCCATTATACTCTGCACAAGACCAACCATGGTGCTTATCAGAAGATAGTGGGTGCTGCTGTGGAAGAAATGGCCAAGGAGTCTTGCGAGAAGGCCTTCGAGGACGAAGCAGTGGCAACCTTGGAGGGACGAGGAGCACTGAGGTAGTGAACGGGCAGAAGTACATTAATCTTGGGGCCACTGGTGACTGTGCCTCGCCGACACGTGGCTCGGGCCATGCCTATGCATCTTTTTGCGGAGAATTCATCTTGATGGGTGCAATCCATAAGAAGATTATGGCGGCCTCCATATTTTCGAAGATGTGTACTACCTGTGAGGCGGCGGAGAAATTTGCCAAGGAGAAGGGCGCGGCACCTGTGTATCCCACACATGCCTGCTTCCGTGGTTGTCGCGGTATCGTGGCGGACAGTGACTCCTCGAGCAGCTCCTCGTGGCGGGGCTCCTCCAAGGCTATGGAGCCTAAGAAGGGGGTCTTATGTACCGCGTTGGGCTTGGGGAAGCATCGCTTGAAACGGGATGTGCTCAAGACCATCATCGCCCGCGTACGATATTTCACTGCAGACGAGGACAGTAACATGCGATCGCCGCGTTGAACAACCCTGACCTCATGCCTGAATGGCTTCGTCCCGTGGATAAGCTTAGTGACCCTAATAACCACATGCAGAAGATGAAATACAAGGTGTTGGAGGCCTTGCGGGTGGCCGAGAAGTGGAAGGGGTTGCTGGAAGTGACGCCCCGACTGTCATTCTTATAGTTAGGGTGTATGACTGTCACCGGTCCCGGAACCCTAGACCCCGAACATATAGCGGGAAGACTGAGTATTCTCACGGGTTATCTATTCTGATTAGCTGTCTCACCGAATATACAGTCCAGCTGATATATTCAGCAGGTTTGGTCCCACGCACTCTTAACTTTACACTGCGATTTTGGCCATGATTGGCTAAGCACCGGCGCTTGAGATGGGGTGAGGAACCCGCGTTAGAGAGGTTTTCGGTATGGGCGGCATGGCTCAGTTACGGACGCGCAGTTGATTGGACAATTGGGGCGCGCGTTATGGCAGCTTGATTTTACGTGCAGTATCGTTGGGCTGGATTTTGTTGTTTCTGGTCACTAGTATACCGTCCGACATCGATCACGTCCTTTCGTCCCACACGACCGCGTACTATTTGCTGTTTCCCCGGATTAACAACCCGAAATAGTCTTCGAAGACATACATCCAGATTTCCCGTGCAGGGCCGTTGTCCTTCAGCTGGTCGACAATGTGCACGAGAAGATGCGACATAATCACCAACGCCTCAGGGGAGTTGTTCCGCTCCATCTCATCTCTCAACTGCATGACTCGGCTCTGCAGCTTGTTCATTTCCTGAAAGGCAAAATAATGAGAGGCAACCTTAATCTCGAACCGGGACATGCCAGGTGTGAATGGTGGAGGAACAACCGGATGGACAACGGCTTCATACGCCGTCCGTGCGGCGTCCGTACGGTGTCCGAGAACATCCACACGGAAGCACACGGGTTGATTAGGCTTAACGTACCTCTGGATGAATTGAGGGGGCGGTTAATTCTCGAACCACCACCGAAAATTCACCAACGAACCTCGCGTATTGTGGTCGGAGAACTTGCCCGTCAGCATTTTGCCAGGATGCAATAACGCCCAGTATCCCAGAAGTGAGGGATACCACCAGCTCCGCGGCCTTCATCTTCCGCACCTTTTTCGGGTTCTTGTACTTTTCCTGCAGAAGTTTCTTAGCTAGAGGTCCCATATTTGTCGCGAGCTTCAGACCTCGTACCCACTTGATTGCACCGGTCTTTGCGATCGGTGACAGTCCCCACGGTGATGGTTTGTCCGCAAAGACTTTACATTGTTAGGCATACAGTGGATGGTCCATACGTCGTCCGTACGGTTACATGCGCCGTCCGTCCGGCGGCAACACGGTGTTCATCCGTGTGGAACAGCAGAAACTCGCAAACGACCTACAAGCTTACCTGCCAGTCGCTTCGCAGCAGATCTTCGATCGTTTATTTACATTTCTGGGTGGGGGTGCGATAACCCACGATCGATGGACGTCCAGTAAAGACCACAATGGACAAGACCACTTTACTGGAGACAGTCCAGTAAAGACCGGTATATAAGAAGCTCGGCTATAAGAAGCCAGCCGCTAGCTTTTTGCCCAAAAATTAAGAAGCCGGCTAAGAAGCCAGCCGCTGGAAAAAAAACGGATGGCGATAAAAAAAATGCCATTTTAAGAAGCTATACCGCTGGAATTTCGAGAAGAGGCTACATTAAAATGTTCGATTTATGAAGCCGTATCATGAATATCGATCCAGTGAACTCGTTCTCAATTAATCGTATACAACGTATCGATATATATCTATATGTATATATGTATATCTATACTTCGAAGAATGCAACCATTATTAAGGTTCAATACACTTGAGAAGTTTTGGATGATCACAAGCACAATGCATATGCAGTACTGAAGGTACACAATAAGTATTCTCATTACGTATGCATCAAGGCATGGTATCGGTTGTGGGCGGTCTTATGCGTCCATAATTGCATTATGTATGATTGTACTATTACAGGCACTGTACAGTGTACATGCCAATAGTTTCTAAGAAGAACCGAGTTTCTTGAAAGCTACCCACGAACCAAACTTATAGCTGTCTACCTCAGGCAAACCACCAACATAGTTCTCGTCTGTCAGCGTCGTCTGTGGATCCATCCTACAAGAGCTATGTGAGCTCCAAGAAATACACCTGAAATAAGAAGTCACCGCTGGGTCTACAAGTCTGTGTGTCGGTTTCTGGGTTTTAAAAGCCGAAATTAAGAACTTCGACGCTGGTCGACAGTCAGAAGTTGGACCCCCAAGATTAGAAGCTGAGCGCTGGATCACGTTGGCGAATCTGGAATCAGAAAATTTTGCTGATTTAAGAAGCGGCACACGCTGGATTTGGATTTCCGATGGTCAGGATTTTGCCAAATTAAGAAACGTGCCCACGCTGGCAAAGGCAAATCCATGACCGTCGATTAAGAAGCCAGCCGCTGGCAAAATTTCCCCGGCTTCTTATATACCGGTCTTTACTGTAGTTGCGTGTGCTCGGTCCCCAACCATCACCAAAAATCACGCAGTGGACGCCGTGAATCAGGTTGTACAAGATGTGCATCAGGTCGAGAAGGTAGTCCCGTACAACGTCAAAATCAGGAATGATTGACATCGGGCATGGTTCCTTAACCCCGCTCTGCTTCATGAATTCCTCGACGATTTGTTTAGGCACTCGTCCCTCTCTGATCATCTTGGCGTGGAGCTGTTGGGTTTCACGGACTTCGCTGTTGGTGCGAAAAGGGATTGGTTCACCTGCTCAATGACGGCGAAAATCAACACGACACGCTTAGACGGTGAATCACGCGTACGGAACACATCGGACTCCAGGCGTCCACGCGTGCGGACGCCGGTATCCACAAGCCCGGACAGGGTGTTCTTTAACACATAATTTAAGCTAAAATCCACGAGCTGTCCGTGGGGTGTCCACACGGTGGGCACACATACTCCGTACGTACGGCCGAAGAAGGAAAGGGGACAAGCGACGGGGTCATGCGTTTACCTGGTTGCAGTCCTTGGTGTAGTGAGGAATATATGATTTTCGTTAGACCAGTTGTAGATTTCTCGGTACCCCGGATCCAGCATTTCAGGCAAGCGTAGTACGAATTAGCTCCGAATCGTCTCGCCGCGTCGCTCAAGCCAATGTGATCTTCGAGCATTTTGTACAGCACGAGCTTGAACGTGAAAACCGTGTTGGTAATCACATCGAACATGCGTACGCCGTTAGTCAGTCTGTTAACCTCCAAGGTGAACATGTCGTAGAACTTGCTGCTGACTTTCGGTTTTCCATCCCAGATTCCCCAAGTCATCACGTATTCTCGTTTGCAGCGAATTTCTCCCGGGAAGTTGACAATCGTAAAACACAGCGGAGTCACCGTGCGAATGCCGTCGTTGAAGGATTGGACGCCATCTGCACACGCCATAATGGCAATGTTCCTCGGGTCTTTAAATATGTCCCACTTGTTGCGAACGAAGTTGAGAAATCCTGGCGAGTCTGCACGAGCATTGGGAAACGATACATAAGAATTCCTTACACGCACTGTCCACACGGGTGGATAACTACTTACACACGTACGGACAACGAATGAACGTATTGTCCATGCGGTGTTCACAGTCATGGACAGGTTTACACGAGCTCTGGGAAATGAGACCTAAGATTTCCGCAATTAAACTGCTCACATGGGTGGGTAACATTGTCCGTGCGTACGGACGGCGTACGTGCATACCATCCATATGGTGTTCACCTACATGGACGAGCTTGCACGAGCAGTGGGAAATACGACATACGAATTCCGCACTTGCTTTGTCCACACGGGCGGACGATGCCAATCGTACCTACGGACGACGTACTGCCCTTACGTCCATGCGGTGTACACAGTCATGGATTGAAATTTCGGAGTAAACTCACCGAGTATACCATGTATTTCCGCTCGGGGGTCTTTGTCCAACATGCCTTCTTTCCACCACGTACGCGCTAGCATGGCTAACTCCGGCGTCAGGAAGAATACGGTGAACAGCGTTTCGAGCGGCCACCATCGAAAAATACAGCGAGCTCGACCTGGAATGTATACCCCGTTCACCGTCTTTCCGTCCTCGTATCTCGGTTCCAGGCATTTCGGACACTTGTCGCAGTTGGCGTGCTCGTCCTGAAAGAATTCGGAGCACTCGGGGCAAACGTCCACTTCGTTGTATCCCTTGAACATCTCCTTCCACTTCTGCATCACTTGTGCATATGTAGATGGAACCTCTGCGATAAGAGTATGTGCACTATCGGCTACATTGTCGATGTAGTGAACACGCAGAATGTTCAGAATCGCATCGAAGTAGGCCTGCGAGCTGTTGTGGTGGTTGTGGGAGACGAGAAGATCCAACACGAAATTGTTCGCCACGACGTTAGCGGACGCTTGGACGTTTTCTACACTTTCCTGCTCACACACACACACACACATCCTCAAAGAACACATGAATGTGATGAATGCTGAATTGCTGACTTAGCTGATAAGGAGGACCTACCTCTGCGCTTGGGTCCTCTTGAGGTCCCAAGAAGAGCCGATTGATTTTTTCGATCGTCGCATTTGCTGCCTCGTGGATGGCAACATCTTCTGGGAATTCCTCCTCATCACTGCGTTCTTGTGTCTCCTCCTCATCTTGTTGTCGCTCTGGTGACGGCGATCGATCACCATGAAGTCCATTGGCACGCACGTGCCGGAGAGTTTGCTTACTGGATAACCACCTTTCACCATTGCATTCAACGCAGGGACAAAATGGCATATTTGGTCGTCCGTGCGTCGTCCGTACGGTGTCCGTACGCCCGGCTTAGGTTTCCAGCGTATGGACAACGATGTTCATACGTTCCATGTCACATCTGCGCGCATGCACCAACACTTACGTCAAGGTTGTAAACTCGTCGTCCACACGTTAGATTATGGATGGACGCTATGTGTTGTCCGTGTGGATGCCGCAAGCATTCTAGTCCATACGGTTCCATGAGATCGGTTGTCCACACGCGTGGAAACGTCAGTTAGCTGTCCATGTGGGTTTTGTACGAATTTCGTATGAAATGGCACATTTTTCGTACGTCTGCATGTCCCATGGACGGTCTGTCCATGTGGTTGGAAATAACCACACATTTTGAGCAGTCCGCATGGATGGATAGCAAAAGCACACGGTGAATTACGTGTTTTCGTACGACTCTATAGTGTTTGTACGTTTTTTGTTGAAAACTGTCCACACGCGTGGAAACGTCAGTTAGCAGTCCATACGCTGTCCATTCGAGTTAGCCTTGACTGTCCGTATGATTCATGTCCCATGGACGGTTTTTTTACACGCACGGACGCAAAAAAAAGCTGACCTCACGGAAACTAAAAACATAAAAACCGTATGGACAACGTACGGACAGCACACTTTACCACACGTGTGGACATTTGGGTAGAAATACTTAGCGAAAAAATGGCAAAAAACAAAACACCCCTAAAAAAGGTCGATGGAGGGCTAAAATCGGAGCGTGGGGACAAAAAAAAAAAAAAAGTGAGAGGGGGGTTAGGCGCCCTCTCGCTGCTTGCGATTTACCCCAGAACAGGCACTCAGTGGGATTGTTTCCCAGCGGACAGTGCAATCGACGGCCCAGATGAACCCCCCCGTCTTAATCGGACGGTCTTCATGAGTTACAGAAACTGAAAATGGCATGGAGGCGTGGGTTGGCACCCACGACACCCCTTGTGCACTAGCGGCGCCTCTTATCGCTAGAACACAAGGGGTATCGTGGATGCCAATGCCTCCAAGGGGATTCGAACCCCTCACCCTCGCGAGAACGCGTTCGGCTTACCAACATTTGACCACTCGGCCATGCACCCACGATGATGAAAAACCGCCGCACGGCAAAAATTATATTCATAAAACCGCGTTTCCCTACAGAGAGGACTCTGATACCAATTTGAAAGAGAAAAAAGAAATTGAGACATGCATTTTCAAAAGATGCTGTCTCATGCACCAGCTCAACGGTCAAACGTCCATACGTTCATGCCCGTACTGTACGGATGAACGCCACGAAGTCAGCGCTGTCCACGCCCGTGAGTACCGTTTTCATCCCATCGCCGCCAAAACGCCCACAAACGCCCACAGTCCTCCAGCAAACGAACCTCCTCGCAAATTTTGTTTCGTAAGTTCCCAACATGGCCAGACGAGTTCAGCCCAGTAGACAACGCGCACAGATCCCGAAATCACCACCCACCGCCCCCACTCCCTCGCCAAACCAGCGTCGCCAAACCAGCTTGGTGGAGGCGGCCGCGTCAAACACCACCATGCAGCAGATGTTTCAGCAGATGCAAAGCATGCAGCAGCAAATGCTGCTGTTTGCAGGGGCTGCCGGGGCAGGGGGTGCAGCGCAACCTGCAGAGGCTGCGCAGGCCGCAAATACAGCGCGGTTGGTGGTGGACCCGGGCGCCCAAGTCTTAAATGACATGAAGGAAGACGCCCGGGAGGTCATCGACGACTGGCAGGAAAAAGGCCTGATACCCCCTGGGACGGTCGCCGTCATTGGGGCGGCCAAGCACACCAAAATCGCCAAGCATATCCAGTCCCGCCACCCGCAGGTGCCCTTGCGGATGGTGAAAACATACGTCACCAACCGGTTGAGTTATTTGAAAAATAACTCGGAGGGGCCCGGTCGCTGGAAGTGGAAGGTCACCCAGGACTTCCCCGACGGTTTTCACATCCGGTACAAGGGTCCAGCGGCCGGGTACAAGGTATACGGGCACAGGGATGCGCCGGACCCGGAGGAGACAGAGGCGTGCCTGCAGGTGGCTCTGGCAATTGCTGCTGGCAAGCCACTCACTGAAGGGAAGCACTTTGAGATCTTCACAGCGCTTGGTGCCAAAGCCCCTGAAGCCCCTGAAAAGAAACCGGAAGTAAAGGTAACTTTTGTGCTCTTCCGCCTGTGAGCGCCGGTGTCCACACGTTGTGCAACGGTGTCCAAGCTCGTGGTTATGTGAACCTTTTTTCAACTTGTGCCGCTTGATTGTTTCCACCCTTATGAACCACGTAGTTTGCACGTTGTCCACAGGGGTGTACGTTTTGGCCAGTGAGCGCCAGTTCTTCACTGTTTTTCTTATATGTTTCCACGCGTGTGTCGCCCGTACGAACGACTTAGTCCACACGTCGTCCGCACGGTGTCCAGGTGGAAGCGCCTCAACAGACGGTCCCCGAAGAGCCGGTCCCGCAGGCAGAGAAGCACTCCCCCAACCTCGGGGGCCCCTTGGCCGTAGGGGACCAGGTGGACGTCTTCGCCACCCCCCAGGCGGACGTGGGTCGTATCGGTACCGGTTACGACACCGGAAAGGCCACCAAATCTGGCCTCCCGAACCTTGTCATTGGTCGGGCTACCGTCGCCGCCATCGGGCCGGGAAATTCATTGAACGAGAAACCAATGATTTTGCCCAAAGATACCTACGAGCTGTACGTTGAATTCGTCGTTCACCTCCCAGATAAGGGGGAGGTTTACCCCGTGGAGCGGATTCTTTCCCACCACATGTCGATGGTGGACGAGCTCGTGAGTGCCGAGCAACTCCGCACCGGGACGGCTAATAAAACGATGGAGATGCTGGAGCACAACCTCCAGTCAGTTATAGTAAGAAAAAATGTTATCTGGCAAGTCCTCCCTCCCTCCCTGCCTTCCCCTGCAACGTTCACATTTTTACCTTTTGCACTTACGCGAACGTCCATGTGTACATGTGTGCGTGGTGTTGTTTTGCTGTCCATACGCGTGGACACCATTTATTGTGCCGTCCATACGGGTGGAAGACGGTGTACATACGTAAGGACGCCGTCTAACAAGTGGTTTATGTACGCAGGATACACAAGGCCTACTTGAGGCACGCCAACACGGAGAAGCTGTATCCCGAGAGGCTGACAGCGAGAAAACTGGCCGGCCTGAAGTTGGAGCCTGCTGAGGTATCGGAACGGGACCGTGGATACCCCCCCGTCACGGTGTGTTTGCTTGTATTGTTCTAGTGGCATTTAGCTTGTCAATTGTTGTCGTTGCTCTTAATGCACTTACTTAGGTTGCATTCACTTGCAGTTCCATACGAGAGGAACGAGCCGTCACTGGTTCCAGGACGTGCGGGGGTGTCAGAAGCAAGATGCACAAGAATCGGAAGTTGAAGAGGAGAACGCGGCCGATGGTGATGCTAATGATGCTGTTGTTGAGGCTGTCGAGGATCCCGCCGCTGCTAATGACGGAGAGACTGTGGAGGATGAGGAGAGGGGCGAGGGCGTCGACGAGAAGGACGAGGACGAGGAGCAAACCAACTCTGAGGAGGATGAGGAGGACAAGAAGGATGGGAAGAAGGATGAGAAGGTTAAGGGCGGTTCCGCTCCCAATTCCAAATTCCAAATTCCAAAGAGAAAAGTTGACAGAAAAAAGGAAGAAGGTGAAAAGCCAGCAAAGAAGCCGAGAAGCTAGGCTAGAAAACATTTTGTAAACATTTTGTAAATATTTTGTGTATCCCTGTACCTTGTAAATATTTTGTGTATCACAAGCTATCCACGCGCACGGACACCGATGTCCGTACGCGTGGACTGCATCGTCCATACGCATTGATATCTATAAACACAAGCTATCGACACGTACGGACACCGATGTCCATGCGTGTGGACTATCTATTATTGACCGTCCTTATGGGTGTCCATATGCCGTCCGCACGCACGTTTACGATGTCCATATGGTAGTCCACACGGTGTCCGTACGTGTGATTATGATGTACATGCGTCGTCCATACGTTGTCCATATGGGAGTACATATGCCATCCGCACGCACGTTTACGATGTCCATGCGTCGTCCATATGCTATCCTTACGGATTTACATACGGTGTCCGCACGTGCGATTATAATGTCCATGCGCTATCCATACGCTGTCCTTACGGTGGTCCATACGATGTCCGTACGTGCGATTATGATGTCCATGCGTCCTCCATACGTCGTCCATATGGGAGTCCATATACCGTCCGCACGCACGTTTACGATGTCCATGCGTCGTCCATATGCCGTCCTTACGGGATTACATACGGTGTCCGCACGTGCGATTATGAGGTCCATGCGCTATCCATACGCTGTCCTTACGGTGGTCCATACGTTGTCCGCACGTCCGGTTACGATGTCCATGCGACGTCCATACGTTGTCCTTATGGGAGTCCATATGCCGTCCGCACGCACGTTTACGATGTCCATGCGCCGTCCATATGCCGTCCTTGCGGCATTACATACGGTGTCCGCACGTGCGACTGTGATGTTCATACGCTATCCATACGCTGTCCTTACGGTAGTCCATACGTTGTCCGCACGTCCGGTTACGACGTCCATATGCTATCCATACGGGTTTCCATACGGTGTCCCTGCGCTGTCGTGCGGTTGGATAGTGCCTCTGTCCATGCGTATGGACACCATGTGGACATGTGTTCTGTCCATACGGTGTCCATACGGCCGTCCATACGGTGTCCTTACGAAATCCTTACGGTGTCCATGGGACATTTTCATATGGACACCACAATTACGCGTCGTCCGTATGGTTCTTACATATGCATCAAGGTTTCGCCAGAAATCTGTCCAGACCGTCCATACGGTTGTCCATATGGGTCCTTGCGATGTCCATACGCTGTCCATATGCAAATCCACACGGATGAATGGGGCAATAATTTGTAGGGTGAACAGGCTATTCCAGCACGATTCTCGGCAGCTAAGAAGACCGGTTAACTGTATTATTTCGCGGGAAACATTAAAATACGTCAGAGGAAAAATATCCCGCGGCAGGTGTTCCTACAGGTGTGCTGCACATGGATATATCGGGGCGTCCAAGGTTCAGGGTTTTAGGGTATATGTTGGAGGAGTCGTAGCCGGAGGTCGTTTGCACACACCTGCGTTCGTGACAGGCACTATGAACACACGAGAGACACGGAACGAATAAATCAAATCAATATTGGTCGACAATATGCACCTGTGGATGATGGATGGATGCCGACACCGTATACATTTCGGGTTTGCACAGTGCAGAATTTAATCTTCAATACTCCAGCATATCAGAGGCACTATGGACACACGAGAGATGCGGAACGAATAAATCCGTCAAATCAATAATTTTGGCCGACAATATCAGTGTGTCTGCAAAATACATAGAAGGTCTCCCAGCTACCTAGCACTATTATCATAGTTATAGTAGCTAGTAGCTTTCGGGACCGCCTGGTCTCCATCTCGAATGAAAATGGTCTCCATCTCATACGTATGGATACACGTATGGGAGATCTGCCGTATCATGCCGTACCCGTATTGTTGAACCCAGATTTGATTATCGCTTATTTCATGTTTATCATTGAGTCGGACATATCTTTATATATTTACCCACTTTATTGTTTTATACACTCGCGAGCGTCGGATATTTAAATATTTTTGTAACTATTCCTTGTTTTATTGCTTTTAAATGCGAAACATTAATTTATTTTCTTAACTATTCCTCAAGACGTAGAAAAATCCAAATATTTATTTAATTTTGAAAATCAATAAAGAGGACACGGTAACGACCCCGTTACGCGCCAAATGCGTAGGGTTGGTTTACCCACCGTAACAGCGTGTTACGGTGGGTAAACCCACCGATCTGGCAATAGACAATAATCGTGAAGAGGATGGTGTCGCCCTGCACCCCAGCCCTGCGGCGTTCATCCCGTGGTAGGGAGACGGTTGCCGCGCCTCGCACCCCTGCTGACTGGTGTACCCACAATGACCCACCGTCATGGGTGATGAAAAGAGCCCGAACCTCTGGGTACTGAGGGTAGGAGGGTTCTGGCCCTTGGGCGGGGTCGCCAGGGGGGTCTTGAGGTGGGTCACTAGGGGGGCCTGGAGGCGAGTCCCTTGAACTGGGGTCTCTGCGCTCCGAGTCAGGGTTGCCACCGCCGTGCACTACCGTCTCCACCGACTGCCGCCGGCGAGCCACCATCATGTTGAGGGGATTTGGCCGACCCTGAGTGGGAGGTTCGGCGGGAGCGGTTTCAGCGACAATCTGAGACACTGGGGGGGTTACGCTGTCAGCGGCGTCCGCCTCGAGTGGATGGTCCGCCGTCAGGGCCCCCTGTGCGCTGCTCTGAGGGTCGCCTGATGGAGAGGTTCCTGCAGATGTCGTCGCGCCGGGCGGGGCGAGTCCTCTCGAGAGCACCGCGGAGATGTCCAGGGCCTGTACTGCCGCAAGGACCTCCCTGCGGATGTGCTCGCTCCGGCTGCTTGCGTCCGAGTCAGATCCGGACCTGTGGGCGGCCCTCCGCCTGCGCTCTGCCCGCGTAAGCGTGCTCCGGCTGCCTCTGGACCCCGTGCTGGTGTGGCTGACATCCGTACCGGACTCGGGGTCGGAGTGCTCTGGTGCACGGCTCAGGCCTGGGATGTGCCTGCCGTGCGTCGCGGGGCCCGAGGATTCCCTTCGGGAACGTCGACGCCTGCGGGTCTCTGAGGCTGCTGCCACCGCGGGGAGGTGGCGTACCAAGAGTTGGGCCCCGCCCGGGACGCTCTGCTGAGCTCCGCCATCAAGGGGCCTGTAGAGGGTCTGGCAGGATTGCGGCGCCGATGCTGATGAAGGGCTGCAGCGATGAGGGATCTGCCCCAGAGTCATACAGCGCCGAGGTAGCTGGTACCAGCTGTTGCGGCCATGGCTGCTGTTGCTGTTGCTGCTGCTGCTGCTGCTGCTGCTGCTGCTGCTGTAACTGCTGTTGCTGGAACTGCTGCTGCATCGGTTCCAGCGGTTGCTGCTGGAGCCACTGCTGTTGATGCTGCTGGTACGCGAGCCACTGCTGCTGTTGCTGCAGCTGTTGTTGGAACGGCGTGGGATATGAGCCCATGGGGTGGTGGGTTCCCAGTGTGAACGGCACTGGTGACACTCCCCCAGCGAGGGGCGCTGATTGGGGCAGTACCCAATTGGAGCCGTTCCATACAGCCTGTGCGGGGGTGCCATCCGGCATGGTGTATGGGCGGGGCACCGCAGTATAGGGCATGGTGGTGCCTGGGTGTGGAACGCCATCCTCATGAAGAATGAGGACACAGGGTACCGAAGGGATCTTTGTGCACGTCTCGGTATCGATCCTCCTAGCGGCATGGAGACCTTAGACGAGCGAGCTCGGATTAGGAAGGAGCGGGCCGGTGAGGAGCGGCTCACACACCAGGGGAAGACGAAACGCCGGCTGGTGAGGGACGGTAAGAGTGAGCGGAATGACCCCTTGGACGCCCGGTACGGGTACCAGAGCTCAGTAGGCTTCGACCACGATAGCCGAGGGCATATGCTTGTTGATTCGGACACTTGAGAGTTCATATGGATACTATTCTTGATAGAGGGGTAATAGTGGAGTTATATAAAAATATTCAATTTTCAGACTTATTTTATGTGACCAAAAGCACCCGTAGCTCTGAAAAATGCAACATGACCCCCAATTTTTATGTCTTTACCCTCTAGATATATGAGTAAGGGTTCTTAATTTCGGGTTTCAAGAAAAGTGACCATGTCATTTTAGAGAAATCATTTTTTTTAGGTCGCGGGCTTTACATCTGGTAGCTGCTGGGATAATAACATAAAAATCGAAGGATCCACATGGTCACTTTTGCTGTCATTTCTTTTTAAGACTCTAAGAACATGTATATTGAACATAAGCTGTTAAAAAATGGGGGTAGTGTTGCATTTTTGAAAGTTGTAGGCCCATTAGCAAGGCAGAAATAATCTGCAGATCTGCACACTTTGGACGAGAAAGGACAGTGAAACAAACCCTAAAAAGGGTCGTGACACCACTTTTGAAAATTTTGCCCAAAAATTATGGCCCTTAAGCTCCAACCTCCGCAAAAAAGTTCTCGAAAATTCGAAATGCTCAATTAATAATGATTTAATAACATCAAATAGGCAAACCACCCCAAAATAGCCGGCACCCTTGCTGAATATATCAGCTGGAGTGTATATTCGGTGAGACAGATAATCAGAATAGATAACCGGTGAGAATACTCGGTCTTCCCGTTATATGTTCGGGGTCTAGGGTTCCGGGACCGGTGACAGTCATACACCCTAACTATAGGGAATGACAGTCGGGGCGTCACTTCCAGCACACCACCTAGGGTGGTGACTGACAAACTACTAGGCGGTCACGGAACTGAAACAAACACCTACTCAGCTTCGGTGGAAATGCACATCCTACAGGAGAACCTGTCCTTTCTGGCAGGGTAACTCCTGAAACTAGCAGTCAGTGAGGCATACTGCATATTAATACATATACAATTAAAACCCTAAATTAAGCCCATCTTGGGGCAACCTGAACCAACAGCATCATAATCTGGAGGCAGGCAGGCTAATCCAATCCCGTCAACTCTAGCCACGTCGAGAGTGCCCGGGAGAGCCAGTGCCTCTGTTACAGCGCCCAAGAGAGCTGGTACCACTGTCTGGCAAATCATGCGTAGAGCGAAATGAGAAAGTTGAGAAAGTGCCGATGTTCCTGTAGTCAGTTGCACCGGGTGCAACCAGCCGGGTCCTGTGCTCGATTGATGAAGAAGGTGCATCCTCATCCAACTCGCCCCAGGCGGGTGGCACATAGATCGGCGACGGTGGAGCACCACCCGGCGAGGGCGGCACGGTAACGATCGGAGCCGCTTCGGGTGGTTGCGAGGGACCCGGGTACCACGTCCAAAGGGTGCCGAGATAACTCCCATGGTCGTTGGGGTACCACCCCTCCGGCCGCCAATCCCTACAAATTTTGGAAACCCCAGTGCATATGTACCCGGCATGTACCGGGGACGTGTACCCAACGTGTACCCAGCGTGTACCCAGCGTGTACCCAACGTGTACCCAGCGTGTACCCAACGTGTACGAAAACAGTAAAAAACGGGGTCTGGTACATGTTGGGTACACGTGTACTCTACCTTGTACCTACGTGTACTTGCTCGCGGCGCGGCATATGTACCCGGCATGTACCCGCGACAGGGTACATGCTGGGTGCATGCGTCCGTGTATGTACCTTTTGCCGCCTGCGCATGTACCCGGCGTGTACGCATGTACGGGTACATGTGTACCGCATATGTACTCAGGTTACCGTTGGATGTTACCGTTGGATGTTACCGTTGGATGTTACCGTTGGGACACCCGGGGTACATGGTGGGTACATATGTACTTGGGCCAGGTACATATGTACTTATTGATATAAACATGCCTGGTGCTTACGTACCCAACATGTACCCACGCATCAGGTACATGCCGGGTATGCGTGTACGCGGATTAGGTACATATGTACTTATTAATACTAACATAATTGGTGCATATGTACCCCGCATGTACAATTAAGTGAGGTACATGCCAAGTGCGCATGTACGCAGGCCAGGTACATATGTACTTATTGATATTACATGACTAGTGCACATATACCCCGCATGTACCTTTAATTGAGGTACATGCCGGGTACACATGTACGCAGGCCAGGTACATATGTACCTATTGAGTTTAACATACACGGTACACATGTACCCCGCATGTACCTTTGATTGAGGTGCATGCCGGGTACGCATGTACGCAGGCCAGGGACATATGTACTTATTGATATTAACATGCATGGTGCACATGTACCCTGCATGTACCTGTTATTGAAGTACATGTCGGGTATGCATGTACGCAGGCCAGGTACATATGCACCGGGCATGCACCAGTTAATGCATTTGTATGCGTATTTATCGGGTACATATGTACCCAGCATGCACTACAAGGGAAAACATTGTGGGTGCACGTGCACCAGGCATGCACTTCAGCACAGCAGTAAGTAAAGCAAGCTTAGTTTATTTACACATCTATTTACAATGTTCCTATCTATTTTCTATTTCCCCTTTTCAGCTTTTTCGCCGGCTGCTCCTCTGGCAGCTTGTCCACGGCCCTCTTGCCCTTCGAATTGCGGGAGACGGCAGGAGCATCGTCGACGGCGGGAGCATCGTCGACGGCTTTCATGCCGATCATCTTGTCCCGATTCTTCTCGGCCTTTTTGACCCACTCCTTCGGGCCGCCAGAAAAATAAAAAGGAAGGTCCACGTCCTTTTTTCTTCGTGGTTTCGTCCACCACGATGCGGTGGATACAAAATTGTTGGGGGACACAAATGTCCCCCACGGCCACCACGCCGTTGTGGAGGTCATTCACCACTTCAGGATCGGAGACCTTTGCCGTGACCCCCAGCTTCTCTGCAGTCTCCGTCGCTAAAGCCTGCATGGCTGAGGTCGCATGCGGGAGGAGGTCCGGGTCGAGCAAGGTCCAATGGGCCTCCAACACCTACGCGTAAAACAAACAGTGCAAAAGTCAGACATAGTACACATGTACCGAGCCTGTACTGCAAAGCAACACGAAGGGGGTACAAGTGTACTGGGTATGTACCTTTAAGGACACCCACCCATCGGGGAGGCCACCCTCCACCACCGCCTCCAGATGCTTGACCTTGGTGCCTTTCTCGTTGTCAAGCACCATGGCCGTCACCAGGGGGGTGTGGAGGAGTGGGCCGTGCGGCTTGTCCTCGGAGTACCAAACGGTGTCGTCGATGTCAACACCACCCCCCTCCCACCGCTTCTCCTCGGCCTCCACCTCCCACCGTGCACCGCATGCCATCAGGCAGACGATGTCCCCTATCTCCAAGGGGACCACATCCTGCTGGACATACGCATGTTTGGCTACTTGAGCTTCAGCTTGAGCTTCACCATCACCCTCCTCCTCCTCGCTCTCCTCGTCCGTCCCCTCAACCGCCGTCCCCTTCCCCTTCCCCTCCTCGACCCCCTTCTCCTTGCCTGAAGATCGGGCTGGGTCAACCTCCTCTTCCTCCTCCTCCTCCTCGTGCCCCTCCAGTAAGTCCCTCAATATGAGGGACTTCAGCTCTGCTCAAGACACAAAAGCAATCAGTTGGCAAGCGGGTTGAATGCTACCTCTGACAATAGGTATATACCGGGTACACGTGTACCTAGACTGTACTACTCGACAGAGGTAGCATATGCATAAGGCAAACAAAGAAGCAAAAAACAAGAAATGGGATGCAATACCTTTGGAGGGGTACTCGGGGAGGGGTTCCTTCCCCATCTCCTTCAGGGCCGCCACGATCTCGGGGTTGGTGGGCCCGTGCTTGCCCTCGCACTCCACCACCACCTTCCACGTGGAGAAGGGGTGGTGGGCGATTTGGCACCTCCACCGATTGGAGGGTTTGTTGCGGGTCCACCTCCCCCAACGCGTCCGCCTTTTGAGGGCGGACGTCATCTGGGTGAGCTTGGTGCCGTGCCCCCCCCCAATGAGAGCCGCGGTCAACGGCATTTTCTTCCGACATGCGTCGACGAACAGGGCCTTTGCGGAAAGCTCGAATGAATAATAGAGCGCCGGCGGGACGGCTGTGGGCGTCAGCACACCAGCACCACCGACCTCGTCGCCGGTGTGCTCCGGGATTGCTGATGATGCTTGCGCGGAGTGATCTTGGGAAGGCATGGCAGTTGCACAAACAAAGAACAGCATGCAGACCGCGAGAGATGTGAGGGCGGAGAACCCAAAACCCATCGGCGGTCTGCCGCACCCCAAGGCTTGCCGCGGTGGCGGAAGACCCTCGTCGTCATCCTCGGAGTCGCCTGCTGCCACTGAAACCGAATCCACGGGCGCAACGGCCCCCATGCTGTGCATCGCAGGGGTCGGCTCCGGTCCCGTGAGGTCCAAGTTGACCGCGAACTTGTCCATGAAGGACACGTGCGGTTCGTGTGCGTGCAACGCGCTGACGGGGTACATCTCCCCGTCGGACACCACCGACTGCGGAGCGGAAGGCGGCGCTGGCGGCGGTGGTACGACCAGAGCGTCGGCATGGACCTTGCCATGGACCTTGAAGTTGTTGATGTTCACAGCACCACCAACCGCGCAGACCCCGAAGCGGGTGTCAGCGGGCTGGCAGCACTCCAGATACTCGTCGATGGTGTCGGGCACCTGCTCCTCGGCGACAGCGAAGGAGAAGGCGGAGACGGTGTCGTAGTGCTCCGGTTTGCCGTCTGCAATGTAGCAGACGGCGTCGAAACGAGCGGCGTCGTTGTTGTCCATGGCGTTCTGGAACAGCGTGGCGAAGACGTCATTCTCGCTGTCCGCAACGCTGAAGCCGTGTGCGCCAACATGCCCGCGTGGCCCGCCGTTCGGGCAGTCCCGATGCCAATGCTTTTGGCTCGGGGTTTATGTTAGATTAAGTTTTTGACATCTACTGGATTAAGTTTTGTCTGGGGTAGATTTAGATTAAGTTCATGTGACACGATCGAATGACCGTATAATTCGCGCCTGCTTGTTCGACACTATGCACAACACTTCAACGACATTTCAAAATTGTTGGTATCAAACCTTTTTATTTCTTTAGACACCATCATGGAGGTACCTAGGTGCTCTTGAGTGGGCTAGCCCAAGTAAAATAGCTTCCGCGTACGAGAGTTTTGACGACGATGAAAATGATTTCTTGCCAACGCAGGGCGAAGGTGCCACGTCTAAACGAGCTCGCAAAAAGTTAGACGACGAAGAACAGTTTACTGAACTACTTGTGGCTGTTAAGACTGCTGATGAGTGTATGGCTAAAATACCTGCACTATGCCCTAACGGTTTCGTGAAAGCTACAAAGCCTTACACTTCCAAAAAGTATGGACACACGACGGTCACTTACAAGTGCAACCTAAAGTTTACTCATAACTGCCCGGTGATTTTTAAGTTTGCAAGTAGGGTTTGCAGCGATCAGATAGAAAGATTCTCACTTTGCATGCGTGGTGCACACTTTCACGACGACTATCAAGGTGAAGGATTGCATCCCAAGGTGAAGGAGGAAATCGAGCTTCGTGTGAAAGCACGCAAGACACCTATGCAAATATGGGAGGACCTTCATGCCAAAGAATAAGGATTTACCCGAGATTACTTACAAACAAGTTCATCACTATGTCAAGAACAATAGGACCAAGCTACTAACGGAGCAAGCAATCAAAACAATCAACGATTTCAAGGAGATAGCCCAAGCTAATAACTTGCTTCGCCTTCACGACGTTGGCAAGGACACCACTGACGCCTTGGAGCACCGCGTTGGGATCCTAGCATATTTCAATGGGGACTTCCTTTCTTCTTCGAACACCTGGGTCCCCACCTCACGTTTTCCATCCTCCACCGCCCTTCCACCCATTCCTCACGAAGCCACCGACCTTCTCGCCGAGCTTTCTAACTGGAAAAAGGCTAAGTGGCAGGTGGAGAGAGCAACGATGGAAAAAGAACTAGAGGATAACATTCGCGCGGTGGGAAACAATCATTCCGCACCTTTCTTCCTTGACCTACTTAAGAACTTGCTTGGGGCCTGCGGGTGGAATTTCAAAACCAATAAGTTTTGACACTACGTGACACAGTGTATTTCAAATATTTTACTTAAAGAGAGCTAAGCTTGTACATATGCAGCAGCAATAAATAATATTCGTATGTTATATTCCGGATAGAAATATTGGTATATCCACAAAGTATGTCTACGACTGCACTTATTTTATTTGTGTGAGTGATCTCGGTGTATATATATCATGGCTGAGAAAGCAAGTGTGGTGAAACCCATTCGACCGAGGAGCGACTTGCTACGTGCTTTGCTACGAGATATGTTAAAAAGAGAAGGTCTCAGCGCCAGATGGCAAGTAGCAACAGCAGCAAGCGATATACCGAGATGGTTCCCCGCTGATTCAGAATGGGACTTGAACATATTTAAGTGTTTGCCATCAAAGGGCATGTCAGTGGCTGCAATGGACTTCATCATACAGCAGCTTGCACAAGAGTGGGCCGAAGCTAAGCCTTTCGTGGACCCGCATTTCGATCGTTTTCGTCGCGACATGCCGTTACACCCTTCTAGCAGACCTGGCTATATAGCGTGGGTGCAGTCTTTTCTTCCAGATGCCTTCCCCACAAAATCAGATTGTCCGAAAGCAGCAGTCACTCCAGAGATCACGGTCACTAATCAGCAAGCAGAGGCGTTTTTACGACATATTTTTCTTGCTCCTTGTAATGCGTCGCACGTCCAAAGTTTTTTCGACCTGGCAACAGCCACAAACCCTGAGGCACGTCAGTTTCAGTGTCAATTAGAGCAAGAAGATCCCACGCCAATTCCAGCACACATAGTTGAAGAGCTTCGTAGCCAGAGAGAACTAATTGCAAAGCTAAAGGCCGAATTAGCTTGTAGACAACGAGATGTTTTGAAGCTAGAAAGCGAGCTACTAGTAGGTGCCGATGGCGAGGCAACCATAGAGAACGACGAGCCCTTCGAGATGGAATACAATGAGGGGCGAGGAGTATGGCTTCACGACTTAGATGAGGTAGATAGCAGCAGGACAGCAGCAGCACCTACAGTTGAGTTTGGTCGTGGTGTTTTGGGGGAGCTTGAGGCGAACGTGAACATCACGCAGCAACAGGATCAACCTCCGCAGCCTGAGGAGCATATACAGCAGCAGCCGCAGCGACCTCAACAGCGCCCTCGCTTTAACCCACCAAAATGCGTGCCCCCTACTCTACGCCCGTATCGTAGTTCCGAGGACGTCCTTGTTCCGAAGCGCGAGCGCACGCCACTTCCAAGGCAAGTGAACGTCAACTGGTTTAATCTCACGTACGTCCTTGCCCCTCACGACAAAAAAACAGCCTTTTATCCAACCCACCCATGGCAATACGCCGCCCTTCGTTGCATATTGGGCCCTATCTTCAAAGGCCAAATAGTAGCAGACTATCTATGTGGGGTGGACTCACGCGTAGAGCTAGAACTAGCAAAGTTTGCGCCTTCGCGGATCGTGCTTCGTGACAAGGAGCATATAGATGTCGAGCGTAGGCTTAATATGCTTGAAGCGGACACGCTTCCTATGTCGGAGGGGAGCGTGTGCATTTCGTCCTTGCCTTATACAAACACGGCGGCCTTCCGAGAGAAGCTTATGTTTTGTGGCTTGACGGTAGTGATCGTGAAGCTCCTTGACTCATACAAGCGGGTGGCGAATAGTGATCGGCGCCAAGCCTTAGAGGAGCACTTGGTGCTCCGCATTTCACTTGGTCCAGCAAAATACCCGCCATTCAAAACGGCGTTCGGACAACCCGAGTCCTGGTTTATTTATTTGCCGCCCTCTGCACATGCCAAAGCCGTAGCTGAAAAGATTTCGAAGAGCTGTGACAGTTTCTTGCAACGGTGTACGACTAAGGACGCCGATCGGAGACATTTTTTCTTGCCAACCATAGAGGACAACCTAGACGTGTATGTGCATGCCTATCCTAGGCAAAATCTATTCACTTGGGACACTAGAGAATGTAAAGTGATAACCCGCAAGTCGTGCTAATTTCATAAATTCTTTTCTTTGCAGGGTTGTCAAGCTTTTAAAAAGTGTTGAGGCTTTTTTGTACACGGTTCAAGATTGTGCTTGCACAAGGTGGCGAGATCCTACCACGGCCAAGGCAACGTGGAGATGGCAAAGAAGCACCGGCCGCACTTGCAATGCTCTCGGCGCAGGGCTCGGCATGTTTGATGCACCCCACAATTTCATTCGTGGGAAGGGCGTGTGCATGACCCCTGTAAGTGATCGGAAGAGTGTGCGGCCTTGGCTCGTGCAAGTTTACACTATGTTGCACCCGGTGTTGCAAATTGTGGATCCTGAGTTTGCAGAAGGGGAACACTATTGTTTGCAAGTGGCTAGGAGTGACGATGCTCAAGCACACCAGGTCCGCAGACACAAAGATGCAAAGGACATTGCACCGCAGTACCTTTGTGCTTTAGGAAACTTTTCAGGAGCAACTCTTAGGCAGCATAGTCAAACTTCAGGGAAGCATTTTAACATGGACACCCAACTTCGCTTTGTGCGCATGGATGGTAGGATAGATCACGAAGTAGTTTACAATGACTTCAAAGGGGTTCGGTTTGGGCTTGTCTTCTACAAAGCTATGATCCTAGGATAGAGAAGCCAACTCCAAAGCTTCACCGGCCACGGTATGTGTGGCCCTTCGAGAGAGACGTGGACTCATCCTCGGATGAGGAGTAGTCCCGTTACTGACTACAGCTGTATGTTTTAAAGGTAGACTCAAATATTCTAAGTAGGTTCCCTTTCATACTTACTCATATAACTAGCTTGCTGAATAGTCCGAAATATCATAAATACACTTGAATTCTTAATTATTTCGGCTTGTGAAATATGTTGGTGCATATAAGTTTGAGCAGCTCTCGTCGGGGTGGGTGATATATTGTACATACCTAGTCAATAAGAAGCATACAAGACCGTGTAGTCGACTTTGCTTTCATATATGCCAAGTAGTCCACGAGCTTCTTCCGCCAGTGAATAGTACCGTCCGGGTCGGTTGCTTCCCATACACACCGTTCGTAACCAGGGTCATCGGTGCTCACGATATGAGTGGCACAACGCGAGCACACGTAAAGTGTTGGTACCCCCTTCAAGGATACATGAACGTCGGCACCTCGTTTGCAAAAGTGCATAGCTTTATTGCGGTCCACGAACAACGTACTAACGCAATACGTAGCTCGCATAAAGTTCTGCAGATTGGAATATTTCGCAGCTAACTGTCGGACGACAATATCAAACCGAAGAAAGAAGGCGTAATAAAAGGTAATCGGGCTCGTAGCCCGAAAGCAAGTTCCGCTGACAGGACCTGTCGTAAAGACCTGTCGTAGGTATCAAACCGCCCGCGTTGTTGGTGTACTCGTCCCCAGGAGCATACGGTATGAATACATATTCATGTGGGAAGTTTTTCACGTTATCACCCGTCTCGGAAAAAGTGTTAGAAGTTGAGATGCGAGTTTCTACTGGTGGAGTAGGTGATATGTAAAACTCAGAAACTTTTCGTTGTCGGGCGGGGACACGCGTACGAGGTGGTGCTCGCCGATTGACACCGCTTGCCTTGCACACGCGCTTGGTTGGATTTCTTGCCATATTATACAAGGAATATGCGTATATAGTGAAAGAGAGAGAGAGACGGTTTAAAGAAATAAAAAGGTTTAATACCAACAATTTTGAAATGTCGTTGAAGTGTTGTGCATAGTGTCGAAGAAGCAGGCGCGAATTATACGGTCATTCGATCGTGTCACATGAACTTAATCTAAATCTACCCCAGAAAAAACTTAATCCAGCAGATGTCAAAAACTTAATCTAAAATAAACCTTTTCCCAATGCTTTTCCGCCGTAGCGGAGCATGTCGGGTTCCGGCACAAAGGAACGAACGTACCGGTGGTTTTGTTGTGGAAAGCCACCCTCCCCGAAGGCCTCCCACGGAAGGTCTGCGGGAAGTTGCCGTGCTCCGTCGGGAAGAGGCTTCGCTTTCAAGCGGACTCCGTCACCATGCCCACCTCGTCCGATGGCGTTCTTCTTGTCGTTACGGGTCGTGAAGCCCTTCGTGTCGTCGATACGGTTGTGAAGAGCTTTGATCGCTTTCTTCATGTCGAAGAGCTGGTCGCGGAGCTCGCTGAAGATGGTCTTGAAGGTCTTCGTTGTCGCTCTGCTCAGTCAGGGTGAGGGCGGAGAACGTGCGCGCAGCAGGCGGGACGTGCGAGTCCGTCCCGTTTTGTGCGTAGCACTCACGGGTCCATTGCTGGATGGTGGCAAGGGACTCCGCCGCACGTTGGTCGTGCAGCAAAAGCCGGTTGACAACCGGGGCATAGAAAACCGGGTCGAGGGACTTGATGTACAGGGACTTGACCTCCATGTCGTCGAGGGTGCTCTTCCGTCGAGCGGACCGGAGAGCGGCGTTGAAGGCGGCGATAGTCCGCGACGGGTCGAACTGGGTGATCTTGATGGCCAGAAGGTCTGCGGTGCCCTGAAAGGGTCCGCCGGAATCCAGAAGCATCCTGGCGATCTCCAGCAACACCCGTTTCCCATCAAACGGGTGTGCCTCCGCCGAAGACTCCATCCAGTCTGCCGCGGGCGACACCGGAGCGATGATGTACTCCAGTGTCGAAAACAACAGCTTGTTCGCCTCAGCGCGGACAGGCAGGGTGGCATCCTCCAGGTCGAACAGGGAAGAAAACGCGCCCTCCTCAGTGACAAAAATGTCCCGTAGCGCCATGACCAGACGGGCGAAGACGGAGCCGACGTTCGACTCCGTACCGTTAAAGCACCCATGTAGCCATGTTTGTCGTCGTACACCTTCTTGATGACGAGCTTGGCGGCCCGCTCGTCGAAGGACTCCTTCGCCAGACGTCTGACCTCGTCGAGGAACATCGCTCCCGCTGACTGGGCAGCCGGTGCAGTCGCAACCGTACGAGTGGCTGGTGTGGTTGCATGTCTGGCTGCGGCATCGTCGAAAATGGTAACTAGTGAGCGGCGTGCGGCCGCAGTGTGCGATCTCGTAGAAGTACCCATGATGAAATGACTATAGAGACAGGGTGAGGTGAATAATGCTAGGTGAGGCTAACGGTGTGGGCGACGGCTTGCGAGTTGTGGCGGGTCGTCGAGGATTCATAATCCGGGGAAACAGCAAATAATACGCGGTCGTGTGGGACGAAAGGACGTGATCGATGCCGGCCGGTATACTAGTGACCAGACACAACAAAATCCAGCCCAACGATACTGCACGGAAAATCAAGCAAGCTGCCATAACGCGCGCCCCAATTGTCCAATCAACCGCGCGTCCGTAACTGAGCCATACCACCCATACCGAAAACCTCTCTAACGCGGGTTCCTCACCCCATCTCAGGCGTCGGTGCTTAGCCAATCATGGCCAAAGTCGCAGTGTAAAATTAAGAGTGCGTGGGACCAAACCTGCTGAATATATCAGTTGGACTGTATATTCGGTGAGACAGATAATCAGAATAGATAACGGTGAGAATACTCAGTCTTCCCGTTATATGTTCGGGGTCTAGGGTTCCGGGACCGGTGACAATCATACACCGTAACTATACCGGAATGCCAGTCGGGGCGTCACTTCCAGCAACCCTATCCTTAAGGGTAGGGTGCCGTTAAGGGTAGGGTGCCGTGAGGTTTCAAACCACTTTTCTGGAATTAAATTTCAGAACAAAATCCATATTCAAACGATACATAAAGTAACTATCTTTCAAAATCTTAGAGGCGAATTTTGCAACATGACCCCCTACAGTAAACACTCGATTTTTAGAAAACAGGAGTTTTAGGTCAGCCTAGCAAATTTCTTATTTATACAGAGATCTTAAATATGGAGTGTTGTGTGTTAAATATTGTGAAGAAATCAAAAAAGCTGGCTACTTTCTTATTGGCGGGTTTTCTTATTACTGAGTGATTACTGTATTTTGATTGGTTAGGATCCAAGAATGGCGAGTCAACGTGGTATAAAAAAAACCTCAAGAAAAGTTATCGTGTCATTTTCGAGAAATAATTTTTATAAAATCAAATAGTGATAATTTAGTATATGCAATCGATACATAAATTCTAAAAATAAATCTACACGATAACTTTGCCTGAGGTGTTCTAATCAGCTGCGGCTACATAGCCCAGCATGCATGACAACACATATGGCACATATGTGAATGCCAATCCGGCCGGTGCACCAAGCATCCTGAACAGGTACCTCCTCAGCTGAGGATAGTCCAGCCTCTTCCCCGTCAGGCAGTCAGCTGACGGGTCCCGCGGGAACCGCCTGCCATCAATCTGCTGGAACTGAGGCTCATCAGGCTGCACCCCCCGTGCAATATGAACATCCACCCACCTCTGACTGACCTCGACCGGGCACAACGGCTGCCCCTCTGCTGCCCGAGCAACCTCCACCAGTTGTACATACCTGTACCAGGTTGTTTCTGACGGTTCGCATGTTGTTCACTATGGTGCTATTCACGGTGTGGTTCACTATGGTGATATCCACTGTGCGAAGCCAATTAGTCCAGGTTGCAAACTCAGGTTCGGTTATGGAAGATCGTTAATCCGCCGACTATTAAGGCTAGTAGCGTCAAAATACTCGCAACTAGTTACGAATTGAAGGCATGCAACCCGGTTTTTGTATCTATGCACGGTATCGTCGGATCAAAATGGTGCATGCTGGAATTGGCACAGTGACATGTTCGTACTGTCACGTGTCATATCCGGTATGTCATCTTCGGTGACTCTGCTTGTGTCTGTCAAAGTATTTATTCCCGTATGTTATCGATTCTTGAGTTCGTTCTATCTCGCCGGGAGCGTTCTCCCCGTGGCTGCTGTGCTGTTTCCAACAGGTTTTGGTCCCACTTTACGCTTGCGTATCGTGATTTTTAGCGTAAATTTTATTTCGTATTCGCTCTATCTTTATTTTGAGCTCAGCCATCTTTGTCGCGGCCTACGGAATCTGATTTTCGCTTTAGCTTGGACGGTCCGGCAGTTACGGGAAATTACGGCGGAGTGGTATCGGCATTTCTTTTGTTCGCGTTCGCTTTCTTTCACGGATCTTTTTTTTTTTTCCGCGATGGCTCTCGAGAATATTTTGTCCGATGGGGAGCTTCTTGCTCTTTTGTTATCGTGCGACGAGAGATTGGAGAAGGTGGACCACCTGAAACGCGTCCAGCTCGTTTCTTTATGCCAAGCCCAGGCTAGAGCGCTTGATCATTTTCGGAGTGCTCCGCAGATTTTGACTCAGCCCTCTGCGGTTTGCGACCCAGTTGTTTTGAGTGTCATTATTGTCTCAGAGGACACAGCAGTTGGTGGTGCTGAGTCCGATGCACTGGTTTCTTCGGAGATCTGTTTCTGTGAGCAGGGCGTTGGCACTGGACCCGTAATTTTGGACACCCGATCTGTTTCTTCGCAGATTACCACTACCAGACCCGCGACTGGGCGTTCCAGTTTGCGCAAGCTCCCACAACAGGCCCCTCCTGTTCGTGTGGAGCGTCACTACCATCATTCTGTAGAGTACCTCTCTCGTGTCGTTGATTCAGAGCAGGATATCCACGCAGTTTTTGACAGTAGTGAGAGTGACGATGAATCGGGGTACCCACTTGGGTATTACGATGAGTCTGACGACGATTGGGAGGAGACTGGTGGCCGATTGGCCTCTCCGACATTTTCTTCTTCTCAGTTGGGACAGCAGCCCGCCCTGGACACAGGTTTCCAGGGCGACTACTATGGCGGTGTTTTGGAGGCTTCAGAAGCTGATTTTTCCCCGCAGCAACACATTTCGACTGGTAGCGCATCTATTTTTATTAAGGGCGCTGCGCCAGCGGACGGAAACTACGACAATTATTCTTACACCCACGAGCATTCCGATCGCGAGGAGCATGATTGTGGTGGTGCTTACGAGGAGGATGTTGACCACTCCGATTACGGTTCTGGAGACCACTACGACTCTGGGTCTGGTGATGCTGGCAGCGACTCCTACGATGGTTATTCTTCTGGGTCATCTTAATTTCTAAACGGACAGGCAGGGCTTTTATCTCGTGTTTCGACCACTAGCTGAGATGGGGATCTCTCCGATGTATTTTGTGATTAGAGTTTTGACCACTAGCGGACAGCTGGACATGTTTAGTAAGTCGGACCTTTCAGGCATTTAAGACCTCTTTTCTCAGTTCGCAATCAACGTCCGCAGCTAAGCCGACAGGCAGCTTCAATCATCCTTACTTCTTTTCCCATGAGCAGACAGGCGGCATGGGTACTCGCTGCTGACCACTAGCCGGCAGGAATTTGACTTAGAAGTCTGACCCGTATGGGCTGAGCCACTGGCTAATAGCGTCCTCTGTTCAATCCTTTAACCTTGTGATCTTTCTAGCTTCTAGACTTAACCATTCTCATTAGATGTAAACTCTAGTAGCTACGGTGGTGACTTTCACAAGCTGTAGAGCCACCTCAGATGAGGTGGTGTGCTGGAATTGGCACAGTGACATGTTCGTACTGTCACGTGTCATATCCGGTATGTCATCTTCGGTGACTCTGCTTGTGTCTGTCAAAGTATTTATTCCCGTATGTTATCGATTCTTGAGTTCGTTCTATCTCGCCGGGAGCGTTCTCCCCGTGGCTGCTGTGCTGTTTCCAACAGTGCAAACTATCCTTATCACTGGCTTAACAATGTGGCTAGAGGAAATGTTGGCTTCTGTCTCCGCTAGAGCAAGCTCGATTATTTTTTAAACATCAATCGTTTGAAACTTGGCGGCGGTCGAGAAGGGCCATTAAAGTCATTCAATGACAAAAAAAATCTGAGAAAACCCTTTTGCTATTTTTTTTAACGATTTTTGATATCCGTTATATCGTCTGATCATAACTGAGTTGCGGATGTAGTCATATAGTGCACTCCCTCGAAACAAATAAAACTGTGGAGCCCACCTCACGTAAAGTTCGAAACAGGACCTCCGCTCAAAGAAACCCACCTCTTGCTACAAAGAAACACATAACACGAGTTGTACGCGAAAACGGCCCTACACCGTCAAACTTGACACGTGCGATGCAAGCGCAGAATACATAAGCTGGCATATTCAAATGTTGGTTGTGTCTACACTTATGAAGGCCACAAGCAACTCGCAGTATGCCAATATGAGGATTGCGTTTAATGTTCCCTCACTGCAATCGTCTAATTATCCCGACTATTTTAGGGTTTTCACTAAGCTTCCTTGCACTACCAAAGACTCCTGCAACTCGTAAAAAACATCAGCAAGCATGTGTCAAGTATGAGAAGAGCCTTTCTATATGACCGTCTGAAACACGTTTTCAGATCCTAGCTCCCTTGCTTGAAATTACAACAGTGGAATGGCTTCGTCATCATCACTGAAATGCAAGTCACTTCATGGTCAGGTGCTTTTATCCGTCTCGGGTGGCTTGTAGTAAAAAAAAGGTTCCTTCGGTTCGTCCCTGTTGGTTCAAAAACACGCGAGGAGAAAGGCTCAATGCGCACGCTTTCACATACAATCCGACGTTTACATATCGAGCGATATAGCCGCAACAGAAACATAATCCGAGGTATGCCTCTGGGGTCATGTGCTGATGGGGAGGAGCTGTACAACAACAGAGTTTATGGTTGAAAGGTTCCTTCTATGAAAAGGAGTTTATGACGTCTTCGACCTCCAAGGGTTTTCAGTTTGGGGCAAGATAACACGGTTAAAGTATTCCCTTGCAACTTGTCGCTTGCTAGATTCCAGGAAAACAAGGACTGCAACACAAATAACATCCACATTTTAAAGATTAAGGCGACACCCTGACAGAAATCAAGAGTTGGGAGAGTATCCAGATTGTCAGGGTCGCCACTCCTTGTCAAATCTCAACCAAATTGAATCCTGAAGGTATGCTTAAATTACGCAAGCAAACTTGTACGAAACAAGTTTAAGCTTTACGCGGTCTGCAAACAGCAAAAAACTGATATTTGATATAAGGTGGGATCATTGTCACGACGGAGGACGGGTTGAATCGACCACACGTCTGTGGTTGACTCGAGGTGCAAGTCAAGCGAAACATACGATAACCCCGGCTAAACAACGCTGTGTTGTGTCTTGCAAGGTTATGTATTTTACTTCTCTAATCGAACGTCGCAACAGATGCTTGTCAAGTTATAAGAACCGTGACTTACCCTGGCTCTGAATGTAGGCACTTCCAGAACACTTTGAAGGGAGGCACTGGATCCAGCTTGAAAAGTCCCTGCGGAAGGGATTTGTAAAGCGTGATCGTTTGTGACAATTAAGCCTAATTTCAGACCCAGAATACCTGCGTCGCTTATTTCCTTTTCAATCGACGAAATACAGAGCAGTCACCTCAATGACATCTTCAACACGATCGTTACATCGATGTGGCTGGGGCTTCTTAGGCGCCGTGTCTTCCATATGTACGTTTAAAATGACGAGCTTTTCAGTTATGTGCGTTTGCTACCCGAGTGCAGAACGAATACTTTAAATGGCTTGACCGCTTGTGGTTTGAAACTTTCTGCAGTGGGAAAGCAGTTTCTTGATCCAGAAATCACACAGGTTACTTGGTCTATCTGATGAAAAGGAGTGTCCAAATGTCACTTCAACCGGAACAATCTGCCAGCTCCGAAAACCACCAAATAGAAATACCACCAACGCAACTGGGATAAGAAGTCTCCACTAACACCACAGAGTCGAAGTGGAACGAATCATGAAAGCAACAGATACAGTACTCGATAGAGATACACAAGCGAAGGTTGAAGGTGTCACGCTCACGGGCGGGCGGGGCGGGGCGGGGCGGGGGCGCGGGCGATACCATATACCACTCCCCACTTACTCTTGTCCCCAGAGCTTATGGACGAAAATAGACATTTAGGGTTTGTAACTCTGTGGGGTCCATAAGCACCTTTTATTTGCCGTTTGGTTTGCTGAAATCACTCAAAAATTCAACCCGGGGTGCTCATTCTCACTCCACGAGGGGATGCTCCACCCTGCAAACATATCCCATGAGCCATCAACATTGGGCAAGTGTGCATCAGTTTCATGACTAGTTCACGACTTAAAGCAGTTAGGGGAGAGCCTTACCTTCAATATGCCGTTGAGCTTGCTCGATTTGACAAACTTTAGAGCCTTGGGGACTCAATCTCGTTTGGGGTGGCAATGCTCCAATCTGCCAACATACCCTATCAGCCCTCAACGTTTGCGACCTCTACACAACTTTCATGACTACTTGCAATAGAAAATATGATAGGTAGGACCTTCACCTTCAATATGCCGTTGAGCTTGCTCGATTTGACAAACTTTAGAGCCTTGGGGACTCAATCTCGTTTGGGGTGGCCATGCTCCAATCTGCCAACATACCCTATCAGCCCTCAACGTTGGCGACCTCTACACAACTTTCATGACTACTTGCAATAGAAAATATGCTTGGTAGGACCCTTACCTTCAATATGCCGTTGAGCTTGCTCGATTCCGTTAACTATGGAGGTTGGAGTGCTCGTTCTCGCTCATTGGGGTTAATGCCGCATCTGCGAACATACCCTATCAGCCCTCAACGTTGGCGACCTCTACACAACTTTCATGACTACTTGCAATAGAAAATATGCTAGGTGGGACCCTTACCTTCAATATGCCGTTGAGATTGTTCGATTCCGTTAACTATGGAGGTTGGGGTGCTCGTTCTCGCTCGTTGGGGTTAATGCCGCATCTGCGAACATACCCTATCAGCCCTCAACGTTTGCAACCTCTACACAACTTTCACGACTACTTGCAATAGAAAATATGTTAGGTGGGACCCTTACCTTCAATATGCCGTTGAGATTGCTCGATTCCGTTAACTATGGCGGTTGGGGTGCTCGTTCTCGCTCGTTGGGGTTAATGCCGCATCTGCGAACATACCCTATCAGCCCTCAACGTTGGCGACCTCTACACAACTTTCATGACTACTTGCAATAGAAAATATGTTAGGTGGGACCCGTACCTTCAATATGCCGTTGAGATTGCTCGATTCCGTTAACTATGGAGGTTGGGGTGCTCGTTCTCGCTCGTTGGGGTTAATGCCGCATCTGCGGACATACCCTATCAGCCCTCTACGTTTGGACCCTCTACACAACTTTCATGACTACTTGCAATAGAAAATATGTTAGTTGGGACCCTTACCTTCAATATGCCGTTGAGATTGCTCGATTCCGTTAACTATGGAGGTTGGAGTGCTCGTTCTCGCTCGTTGGGGTTAATGCCGCATCTGCGGACATACCCTATCAGCCCTCTACGTTTGGACCCTCTACACAACTTTCATGACTACTTGCAATAGAAAATATGCTAGGTGGGACCCTTACCTTCAATATGCCGTTGAGATTGCTCGATTCCGTTAACTATAGAGCGTTTAATCAATCATCTCCGCCACGCTTAGCTTGCGCTATTCTGCGAAAGTACCCTATCAGCCATGCGTTTTAAAGGGCCCTAGAGGCCTCCCATTCGCAAGCAAGCAAGAAGAAATAAATTTAGAGTTCACACCTGCAATATGCCGTCGAGATTGAGCGATTCCGTTAACTATAGAGCGTTTAATCCATCATCTCCGCCACGCTTAGCTTGCGCTAATCTGCGAAAGTACCCTACCAGCCATGCGTTTTAAAGGGCCCTAGAGGCCTCCCATTCGCAAGCGATCAAGAAGAAATAATAGAGTTCATACCTTGAATATTCCGTCGAGTTTGCTCCATTACGTTAACTACACAGCTTGCAATAAATTATCGTATCCTCGTTTTCGGCTGTTGGTTCAACCTATTTGCGGGGAAAAGAGATAGCGAAAACGGGCATTTGAGCGCTTTTGCCAAGTACGTAATGCCAGAGTTTCTCCGAGCCTCTTCCATCAACTGTAACGTCGACCCTCGCGTGTCGCAGGCCGCGCAGCGGCCGCGCTCGGAGAAACTCTGGGAACAAGAGTAACTCCCCACTGACGTGAGATTCGAATACTTTTATTACTCGATATCTATTGTGACCCTTATAAGGGGGTCCTTAAGATTGTAAGACCCTTATATTGTGACCCTTAAGATTGTGACCCTTCCCTGTCGATGTCGGGTGAGACGGTTAACGGTAGCGTGACGTGTCAGGTGATCCGATCAGCAGCCGAGCGCGAGCGTGCCAGCCGAGCGTCATCGTCACCGTCACGCGTCAGGAAAGCGAAACTGCAAACATATAGCTGGCGTGGGGTTGTTTCAATATGGGAGAGCCAAACCGAAACGGAAGGAAGGAAACAGACGAGAGAACATACCTGAAAAATCCCGTCGACTCATATCATACGTTTGCAGCGGATGCGCCTTAGTGATTTTACTCTAACAGCTGCACATTCTCGTTAAAAGTTTGTTGCATAAAGTATGTCCGATCTATATCGATATTTTTGCGAACAATATAAATCGCGTATCCGACCAGTTATCATTAGGCGATATCGAGCATGTGTACGTTGGTGGCAGGTGCGTCAAGGCTTAGCATTTTCGCAAATATTATATTTCATTTTTAATTTTAGCGCATTGTGGCGCACGCGTTTCGATGCTTTTGAAACGAAACGCCGTTGCGAAACGGCACGCATTGAGTGATGTGAGGTTGAATCTGAAATCACTTTTCGCCGCTCGGTTTCGTGTCCTTTTCCAAACTATGCCCCAATATTTCAGGCCTAAATGTGGAGTTTAGAGCCAAATTCTCGAAGATCTGTGTCCCTCTTCATCACCCTCGCACTGACATCTGGCCCATTTCGCCGGTGCCGTGGCAGGACTTGTTCGATCGCATCATCGGGAGCAAGCAGAATGCGCTTCAAAGGAATCAAGAGAAGAAGGGTCAGAACTCGTATTATTATGCACACAAGAGGTGAGAATACACTGCTTCTGCCGAGATCAGGTGTTCTGTTCTGGAAGGACAAGTCCCTTGTAACAGTTGATCGCGGAAGCTGGAGTGGTCTGTTCGCCGCATCAGACTCTGGGGAGCTTTTCCAATTCGTTATTCTTCAATAGGTGAAAACTGGGAAACGTCAGAAAATGTAAGTGTTTAGTTCCTTCGCACCAAAGGATCTTCGTTTAGATGTGGTGTTTTCCTTCTCGTTAGGGGTTGGCCAAGACGGCTGCGCTTGCCAAGCGCGCTTGCTTTTTTGTTCTCATGTAGGCGAGATACTGGGGAAGAGGCGGCACCGATGCCCGAGCCGAAACTACTCCACAAAGGGACGAGGACGATCGATGGCCCATCCGAGGACCCTGGGAAGACTGACGTCGCCGCCGAGCACGGCTCATACTACTACGCTCATGCTAGGTGCGTCAAACTGAGACCTGTTTGCATTTTGACCACGAGAGCGACGTTCACGTGAGTACATGCCACTCAGCGTACACTTCTGTGCCCCTGCCTAGTGCGACGTGTATGCTGCGCCAGTGCCCACACATACTTTAGCAATATGTGTGGAGTTTTCCCTTAGACTCTTCTCGTGCTTGCGGAGAAAAGTCCTTAAGCATAAACACGCGCTTATGGCCTGGATTTCTTATGGCATGCCTTTCTACGCGCTTTTTATCCCCCTACGAGCGACTATCGCCACCTGTGCTCATGCTCCTTTCTTTCCTCGCAAGCCGAAGTCAGCGGCGTCGCTGTTTTGGATATCCGCTCATCCAGTTGACAGGATACGCGTTTCGCCATGTCAGAGACTTCCGGGTAGTGCAGGTAGTTTCCAGACGCTTGGGCGTATCGAGCAGCCCACAATGCACGGGACTCGCTGTGAGCTATAGCTTATTGTACGTGGTGGGATGGACCGCGTTGGAATGTGCTTGCAGCCGAAAAACGCAAGATATAGCTGCCCCGATGCCCGAATGGAAACTTCTTAAGCAGACTAGTGTCAAGATGGAATCAGCTCTACAGATTCACAAGATGGAGAAGTACTACTTCACAGACGAAGGAGACAAAGTGAAGTATTACCCACCCACTTCGTCATAGAACTCACTTCGCAATTAAACTCACCACGTCACCATGAAACCCACAACTTCGCCATAAATCCACCACTTCGCCATGAACCCATGACTTCTCCATAAACCCACTTCTTTTCCATAATCCCACGATTTCGCCATAAAACCCACTTCACCATAGAAACCACTTCTTTGCCACATCATTGCTCGTAAACCCCACCACTTCACCCTAAATCCACAACCTCGCCATAAACCCGCAGGCTCGCCACAACTTCGCCATAAATCCCACTCTGCCAGAACGCGCAACCGTGACATAAACCCACAACTTTGCCATTAACCCACAACTTTGACATAAGCGCACAACTTCGCCATTAACCCACAACTTTGACATAAAACGCACAACTTCCCCATACACACCCACAACTTTGACATAAACCCACAACTTCGCCATTTACCCACGACTTCTCCATAAACCCATGACTTCGTCATAAACCTTCAACTTTGTCTTAAACCCTCCTAAATCTAACCCTTCCCCATAAACACCTCTGCAAATTTTTTGTGTGCGGCCACTAACACTGCTTGAAGAATGTGTGCCACAACCCCTTCACATGACCAGCCTACGCTCATCTCGTGGTTCTCTTGCGCAGTTTGGCCGCCCTGTGTGGAAACTTAGCGTATCTGTGGGACAAAAGAGTTCCGAGTGTAAGCTTTCCGTGCTGAAGGCAGCCGTGAATCAGTCCTCTGTCATTTTGCAGCGGAGAGGGTAAGCACTGAACAGTCGAGGGCTGTGGCAGAGTGTATTTCCCGCTGGAAGGTGTCGGAGCTCTGGCTCCCGAGAAGACCACCAGCTCCTTCACCAAGACGTCGCTCAAGCTAGAGGCACGCAGCCATCTATACCCACTTGCGCCAAACATACATGCCCAGTCCCTTGAAGAGCGCTGCAGACCGGGACAGCCAGCCTGCAGCGTCCACGTGGCCTCCTAGCTGCATCCAAGTCGTGGACCTCGGCAGCGTCCACGTGGCCTCCTAGCTGCATCCAAGTCGTGGACCTCGGCAGCGTCCACGTGGCCTCCTAGCTGCATCCAAGCCGTGGACCTCGGCAGCGTCCACGTGGCCTCCTAGCTGCATCCAAGCCGTGGACCTCGGCAGCGTCCACGTGGCCTCCTAGCTGCATCCAAGCCGTGGACCTCGGCAGCGTCCACGTGGCCTCCTAGCTGCATCCAAGCCGTGGACCTCGGCAGCGTCCACGTGGCCTCCTAGCTGCATCCAAGTCACCCTGGCAGCGCCCACGTGGCCTCCTAGCCGCATCCAAGCTGTGGACCTCGGCAGCGCCCACGTGGCCTCCTAGCTGCATCCAAGCTGTGGACCCGGCAGCGTCCACGTGGCCTCCTAGCGTATCCGCCGTGGACCCCGGCAGGCTGCCCACGTGGCCTCCTAGCTTATCCAAATGTGGACCTCGGTAGCTCCACGTGCCTCCCAGCTGCATTCAGCTGTGGACCTCGGCAGCCCACGTGGCCTCCTAGCTGCATCCAAGCCGTGGACCTCGGCAGCGCTCCACGTGGCCTCCTAGCTGCATCCAAGCCGTACCCGGCAGCCCACGTGGCCTCCTAGCTGCATCCAAGCCGTGTGGGACTCTCGCAGCGTCCACGTGGCCTCCTAGCTGCATCCAGCTGTGGACCCGGCAGCGCCCACGTGGCCTCCTAGCTGCATCCAAGCCGTGGACCTCGGCAGCGCCCACGTGGCCTCCTAGCTGCATCCGGGGCCCAGGGACCTCGGCAGCGTCCACGTGGCCTCCTAGCTGCATCCAAGCCGTGGACCTCGGCAGCGTCCACGTGGCCTCCTAGCTGCATCCAAGTCGTGCACCTCGGCAGCGTCCACGTGGCCTCCTAGCTGCATCCAAGTCGTGGACCTCGGCAGCGTCCACGTGGCCTCCTAGCTGCATCCAAGCCGTGGACCTCGGCAGCGTCCACGTGGGAAGCCTGGTAGTGTCCACAGTGCTGGTTTGGTATCCTTTGCCGTGGGCACGGTTGCGGTCCACGTTGCAGATTTGAGCAGCCAGTGTGATGGGCCCAGGGGCAGCCGATAGCAGTGGTTGCGTGGCGGTGTCAGCAGGGCCCTGTTGGAAGCGACCTCATGGCGCTTCAGACGAGGTGTGCTGGTGGTGTCAGCAGGGCCCTGTTGGAAGCGACCTCATGGCGCTTCAGACGAGGTGTGCTGGCGGTGTCAGCAGGGCCCTGTTGGAAGCGACCTCATGGCGCTTCAGACGAGGTGTGCTGGCGGTGTCAGCAGGGCCCTGTTGGAAGCGACCTCATGGCGCGTCAGACGAGGTGTGCTGGCGGTGTCAGCAGGGCCCTGTTGGAAGCGACCTCATGGCGCGTCAGACGAGGTGTGCTGGCGGTGTCAGCAGGGCCCTGTTGGAAGCGACCTCATGGCGCTTCAGACGAGGTGTGCTGGCGGTGTCAGCAGGGCCCTGTTGGAAGCGCCCTCATGGCGCTTCAGACGAGGTGTGCTGGCAGGAGTGGCAAGGCCGACAGCTCGGCTTCGCCACGTGGCAGGCTAAGCAGCCTGCTTGGTGGGACTGGTAGTGTTGAGAACCGGCCTGCCCCACGCGGCACAACGAGCAGTCTACGTGGCAGCCGTGGCAGTGTGAGTATCCGGCTTGTCCCACTTGGCAGGAGATGCAGTGTACGTGGCAGGCGTGGCAGTGTGAGTATGCAGCTTGCTTAACATGACAGGAGATGATGCAGTCTATGTGGCAGGCGTGGCAGTGTTGGGATCCGGCTTTGCCTCACATGGCAGGAGATCCAGTCTATGTGGCCGGACTTAATGTGTAAAGGTTGTGGCTGGACTCAGGTGCAAGGTTACGGCATTCGCATGATGTATCTTAATGTGTGAAGGTTGTGGCTGGACTCAGGCGCAAGGTTACGGCATTCGCATGATGTATCTTAATGTGTGAAGGTTGTGGCTGGACTCAGGTGCAAGGTTACGGCGGTGTCGAGACTGCATTACATCAATTTGCCATTAGCAGGTAGTGCCTCATGCCCGCTGTGCACTTATTGGGGATGTCGTATGCGCCCTAGTCTTCTGGGGGTCCGTCCTCAGACTGTCGTGTTGTGCTGACGATGTCTCGTGCTGCACGTTTTCTTTGCCAAAGTTAGGGCTGTGCCCTGACGGGATTCTCTGGCGGATACTTTCGTTGACTGTTCGAATGAGATCCAACGTGCTGGAGCACTCAAATCGTCAAAGCAAGAAGTAACAGCCACCTCATGCCGCTTGACTCCAGGCTTTACAGTGAAATCAACCCAGACACCTCCAAACATCGAGTGCTTAAGAATAAGGTGGGCATCTTCCCGCACGTTCTTAATTGAATGCGCCGTGCTCAACACAAGGGCTGTGGGTCCTCTTCTTCCTGCAACCCACAGAATAGCATTGCTCTAGGCACCTTGGTGCACGTTCATCTAGGCTTTGCACATCTGCAGCTTTGTACCACCTTTTGTTTCTCATTGGAGGGATGCTCTCTTCCAATCGCCCAAAGGCATCTCCTTCAAACTGGGTGCACCATTCTTTGTGCCAACACTGACCGATTTTATAGGAGGACGGACTGGTTCATTTGTGCGTTTACTGAATAAGAGATATTGCGACCATTGTTGAGAATAGGGTGTCGTGTGAAGCCTGTGCCCTCGTTCACTTTAGCACTCAACTATAAAGAGTGTGATCTAAGCCTTGCAGTGCTGTTTGGTGCCAGGTGATGTTGACACTGCAAAAGTCTGGAAAAACATTCGAATGGGCTTATCTTGCAAGTACTATGACGCCAAATTCGTGAAATGGGGCACTTTAAAACCTCAATTTATCATTTGATTTTTGTATTCATGTTTTGTGTTAGGGAAACCTGCTTTCTGTGGTAAAGATGATGAAAATCAACTTGCCTGAGGAAACACATCCAGCACTGACATGGCTTGCCATGGATTTGGCATCGATTTCAGTGGACAGGAATGAATCCTTTATTATTGATAGTAAAATATGCTTACATGCACCCCCTGCGCTAATGCAACAATTGAACGTGACGCCACTCTGCAATACTGCTGTTAGCGGTTCTGCGGTAGTATGCATTTTGCCGTTCTCAGATCGTGTACTTAGCATTGCGTGCATGTCCTTCTCTGTGCAATACAATATGTAAACACACATGCTATGCTGGCCGACGGGTGGAACATGACCGCATCAGGGCATCGGTGAGGGTACGTGTGTGTGGTAGTACAGAGAATCCGCCGTGAATCGGCATTGCAGCCGTGTATGCCCTGTCCACGCCAGCGGGCGGCGTGGCGTGTTACGGTAGTCGTACATCTGGGTTTTTCGAGTGTGCCGTTATTTCGCATATTTATTCGAATCGTGCCACTCCAGAATATTGGATACAATCTGAAACAGGCGTATAAAAGGAATATAATCCTCGCGACAAGTCATTTTTGAATCATTATACACGAGTGACGTCAGACTGTATAAATCACATGAAACGTCTTTTTCGAATAAAAATTCGGGAGTCTCATCATCCACGAGGTTGACGTTATCTGTCGAGCATAATAAATTATTACTGGACGCGCATTCCGTGGTACCTTGGTGCGTACCGTGGCATTACTGTATATTTTCACTTTTCGGATTCGACTGTGGTTAAACGTGTGCAATATATAATTCAGCGATGTGTGACTCGCGTTGCACATAAAGGTAATACGGTGAACGAGATCATGCTATAAATCGTCCCATTCAATATTCGGCCGTTATCCTACGACGTCGGACGATGGGCAGTAAATCGGTAAATCCTACAGGACAAGTCGATACCGGGAATATCCAACGAATTCTGGAAGGTGATTCCGCCGACACTCAGATCCCTAATCCTACGATGCCGGTTCGGAGTCCTCATGACGGCTGCCAGAAAACACCTCATATGGCCGGGCAAGTACCCAAACCCGGACTGTGCCCTCTGCGGAAAAAGAGACACCCCGGCACACAGGTTGACGGGATGCAAATCGAAACCAGCATGAACATGGCCACCGCCAGGCACAACGAAGTGGCAAGAACCCTCTACGAGGCAATCAGGAAAGGCGGTCGGACGGGCGCCAGTCCGATCTGGATCACACACGACGCCGGCCTCGACGGGACTAACAGGTGCACGCGCCCAATACCGGATTTTATACTTAAAAGGGGTCAGTGCCGTAGGGACGGCAAGGACCACCCAGGGGCGAAGGACCCCCCAGATGACATACCACACTTCGTGGATATTGTCATGATCAAGGGCGCCTAGGACGTCAGGGACGCCCCCCCGGGCAGGCCAGAGAACACCCGAAGGGAGGACGTGGAGGAAATCCACCTCATAGAGGTGGCCTTCACGTGGGACACGCGCTGGTACGTATCCCTTCACGAGAAACTCAACAAATATGAGCCCCTTATGGAACTACTCAGGTCCAAGGGCTACAAAGTGTTCTTTCACCCGATGGTCTTCGGAACCACGGGGTCAGTGTACGAACACAACGCAAGGACTCCCACGCAACACCTCGGCTTCAACAAGAAGGAAGCGGAAGCCCTCCTCAAGAAAATCAGTAGCATCGCGGTGGAATGGGCTACCAAGATGTTGGTTTCACACAGCAAGTCGGAAAAGGTGTAACAAACGCCGGCTTCTCATGGTACCGCGCCGGGTTTGTTCAGCTGGTGACACGCATGACAGTGGTGACAGTATGACAGGCTTTGCGAAGATGACCATCTGTGAGATGCGGACTTGTCAGAGAAGATATTGTCAATATCAGGTTACTGAGGAATGATACGATGACGACGGCAGTGACTCCTTTGCCACTGACGTGTCAGTCAGAATGTGTTAAACGGTAACAGTATTAAAGCTGGCATGGAATAATGACTTTCCATTGGCCAGATGAAGATTCGAGGGCTAGAACCCGTTACAGTTTTGGAAAATGTGACAGAGTATTGAGAGATAAGTGACCTCTGACCGAAGGTCAGATCAGTGGACTCATTATTGTTTTGCCTTCGCAAGTACTAGGTGGCTGTTCGCGTGCCAGTGCTAGAGTGCTAAGACAGTTCTGCTCACAGCTTTTGTACACACAATAATTCGTATTTTGTGATATAATATCAATTTTGACGGATATATCTTGCTGCTGTTTTCATACTTTTTCAAAACAATAATGTCCTGCGCGGAGCGGCTTTTTATTTCAGTGTTAATCCGGAAGTGAAGGCCCTTTGGCGAGAAGTTAGCAGCAGTTGAACGAGCGGATTCGGAAGTCAGGCGACTCCAGGGGCACCCACGGTGCACTGGCGGAACCTTTTTCTTCCCTGAGCTTGGTGGTACTTGCACTGGAAGAGCTTTCAGCAGCAGCGGCGACGGATCAGCTTTGAATTCACCAGACATGAGCGGTTTCCTTCTGCACAGTGATGTGCTTAACACCTCTGTCTTCAGCGAATCCAGGGGCACCCCTGGTGCACTGGCCTAGCTGCTGACAGGTGTCCTTCAGTTTTAAGCTAATCAGCACTGCATGAGCTTGGGCGGCGGCAGCGACAAAGTCAATCAGCAGTTAATGTACACCTGGATGAGCAGCTCTCAGTGGTTCTTTCAGCTGACCACCTTGCTTGAAGTGAATCCAGGGGCACCCATGGTGCACTGGCTTAACTGAAAGGCAGGTGTGTTTCACCTGAGAGCTAATCAGCAGCGGCATCTGCCCTGTCTTACCGGCTAAGAGTGGATCAACAGCTGATGTGCACCTTGATGAACTATCTTCCAGTGGGCTCTCCAGCTGGCCACCTTGTCTGAAGTGAATCCAGGGACACCCCTGGTGTACTGGCTTAGCTGAAAGGCAGGTGTGCTTGGCCTGTGAGCTAATTAGCGGCGACATCTGCTTTTATTTACCAGTGAAGAAGTGGATCAGCAGTGAATCACTGCTCTATGTCTGGAACTCCAACTTACGGTTTCTTTGGCAGCTCCACTTTGTCTGACGGTTAATCCAGGGACACCCCTGGTGTACTGGCCTAAGCCTGAAGCAGAGGAAGAGCTTGCTAGAGGACTGGCAGCTGCATCAACTCTGAGGGCGACAACTGAGTGGTTTATTCCCTGGTTTGACACAGTGACCTGGTGAATTTAGAGTTAATTACGTTTCCAGCCTGGAGTGCTGCTCACTACTGGAGTAACCTTCTGCTGTCTTATCACAATGTGTTGGAGAATTCTTCTATCCTTTCTACAGTGTTGGTCAACCGGTGAGGCCCTCATATCACGGGCCACCTTCTGAATCAGCAGTAGTGTTGCGAATCCAGAGTGCTCAGCATACTGGCTTAGCTTCCAACTCTGTCAGCGACCTGGTACTTGTTTGTTGGACTGGACTGGGGAGTGAGCTTATATGCCAGCCATGGCTTTCTTGATTAGCAGTGGTGGTGTGAATCCAGGGGTGCTCAGCACACTGGCCTAGCTCACACCGCTGCATATCAGTGCTATTTCCTGGTGTTAAGGAGTTGACCTCACTGTCACTGTCCTCCTTATGAACTCTGGCCCAGCTAATCCAGAAGTGCTCAGCACTCTGGCCCAGCTTTAATTTTCCTTGCACGAATACTCTACATCTGCCGCTGATTCAGAGCGCTGAAGCGCAGTGCTGGACCTCTAGGCATTCGCTGCCCACACGCGTTTCGTTCTTTCACTTGTTCAGCAAGGCAAATCCAGGGGCACTCAGTGCACTGGCCTGAGCCAGTCTGAGTCAAGACTCCAGTCTACTGGGGGACGAGCTCTGCGCTGAGAGAGGGGGACTCGCCCTTGGTCCCGTTGACTGAGCATCAACACAGCACTTCACCACGGAGGGAGAGTCAGAGCCAAGCGCTGCCTCCGCCCATTCCAGAGAACGTGAGGCACGACGGCTGGCACGAGGACGGACCAGTCAGGACCCTGACACGGAGTATATGAGCGCAGAGGGGTCGGGCTCAGAAAATACTCCCTCAGAACCGGCATCTCCAGCAGCAACAGCGCTAGGAGCAGCAGCACTAGTAGCCTCAGCGCCTGCAAACCAGTTTCTCTTTGCGTTTGACGACGTAGACGAGATGGATCACTATGAGAAGGAGAGCTACTCACTTGACAAGGATGACGTCAGACTCCAGTACACCGGTAGTAAGAGTGAGGACAGAGCGCTCTTCATCAGGCGTTTCGTGGACATGGTGGCGAAAGTCCAGCGGGCTTTTGAGGCCAGGAAGCGTAGGTACATGAAGTCAGCATCTTACCATGCGCTCAGTCAGCAGCAGAAGGAGGCCTTCGCTGGGTCCAGACCAGACTACAGATCATTGTGGGACAGCATACCATCGTTTCTAGCAGGGGATGACCATGCCACCTCAGTCGCTTATGACTGGTGGTGTGCTGCCTACCTGAAGAATGGCGTCATGGCTTCACACGCTTGCCATGTCCTGAAAGACGTTACCATGAGAGATGCTTACCAGGGATCTGTGCGTTGCGCTCAGCCTCCTTTTCATGAGCTGGCGCCAGGGACAACCTGGGCAGTTTGTAAGGTGTTCGAGGAGGGTGATGAGGATGGCGAGGCGTCTGATGAGTGGGCAGGCGAGGGAACCTCCACGAGGGGTCTCACGGGGCCAGATGGCACTGAAGATTCTCACTACTCTTGGGCCCTGAGGGCGTTCGTTGCAGAGCTCGAAGCCAAATTCTTGATGAAGGGCACCAAAGAGAAAGAAGATCTCTTGATCGCCAAGCCGCAGACCAACGAGCAGGACGGTCTCACCTACGTGAAGAGCTGCCGTCGCAGGGAGGCAGCTCTCAACACCGGCAGGAGGGTGGAGGACTCCGTCGTCAGGCAGAACATCGAGGAATGCATTAAGGGCTTGCGCATCAAAGAATACCGAGATCGCGTGTCCGAGCAGCTGCGCGTCAGTCATCCTGCCCCCAACAGGGTTACTTGGGAGGACCTCGAGGTGATTGTGGAGGTGCAGGACAAGCTCAAGAACGATGCAGAGGCTTGGGCCCTCACGCTGCAGCAGGAGCTGGTTCGCAGGCTCAACTGCGTGTACTCCTGCTTTGAGGCCAGGCAGATGGGGCTTGACCTGTCTGCGCTGGTATCAGCCATGAGGCGCTCGGGTTCTGCCTCCAGGACTGGGGACAGACGCAGAGACCCCAAGAAGAAGGAACAGGCTCAGCATGTTGGCGACGACGCCAAGAAGCCTGTGAGGGAAGCGAATAATGCCGAACGTCAGAAACCTTCTTACAGCAAGGTGCCACCACCCGATGCTTCGAAGAAGTTTCAGTGTGACTGGTGCTTTACGCGCCTGCCTCACTCCCCAGATCGCTGCTACACGGGGTGTCGTGATTCCCGGGTGCCGCCCAACTTCCATAAGGACAGGCAGAACTCCAAGTGGCCAGATGAGGTTAAGAATGCCCAGATGCGTGCCTACAACATCGCACACCGCTTTGACAAGCACAAGATGGGGATCACCACCAAGGAGTGGCTTAAGCTCCCGGAGGCCAAGCAGAAGCCACAGCAGCAGCAGCAGCAGCAGCAAGTGGCTGCCAGTGCCGAGGTTAAGGAGAAACTCGCCGCAGAATTGTCAGGCCTCCAGGCAGGGTCACCTCCAAAGGATGACGAGATCGCCGATGCACAGGCTCTATCAGAGGCCAGCGATGCGGATACCGAGTACAACTCCAACTTCACCCAACAGGCAGAATACGAGGAGGATGAGCAGGACTGCCCTGCTGGGGGTGGTTTGGGAGGTGGTCATGGTGTTGGCATCGATCACGCACCGAGTCTCCAGGCCAGCGCTGCTGTCGCCTTGGGCAACACTCAGCAGATGCGGGGCTTCCAGGTCAAGACGCCGGAGGAGTTCGACAGGGCCGCTCAGGTGCCTAGAGCCGTCCCTCCCGACGTGCTCAGCAGGAAGGTCCACCTGCTGGCATCGAATCTTCGCAGCTCTGTGCGTGCCTGCTCGCAGATCGCTGCCATCCTGATATCCCAGAACGCCATTGATCTCCCGAAGGACATCGAGAATCTTGTGGCACTTGAGGAGCTTCTGGGCAAGGATCCGAATGACGCAGCCGAACAGCCCGCTGAGGTCAATGAGCATGAGTTGGAAGACACTCACGCCGCAGCGACGCAAGGAGCAAGCAGGGAAGCAGACGGTCCAGGACATCGTGCAACCGAGGAGATGCCGTTGGACGAGATGCCCAGCGGGGTGGTCGACAGCGTCGCCGCTCAATGTGCAGCTGCTGCCTACGTGGACGATCTGGGGGTGGTTGACTTCAGTGATCATGGACATGTGCGAGCTGGTACCATCAAGACCTCCGCTTACGACGCACTGAGGGCAAAGATGGCGCAGCATCTGACCGACGAGCAGGTGCTATTGATGGCTCAAGTTCAGCCCATCTGCAAGTTGCAGAATGCTACTCTATATGAGGGGCTTGCGCTGGTGTCATCCGGTGGCGAGCTTATGCTGTACCGGGCAATCCTCATGGACACCGGCGCCAACTGTAACATCATCTCGATCTCGGTTGTGAGGCGGCTGGGTCTCACGATTTACGAAGCCACCACCGGCGCCAAGGTCACCAGATGTGACAACAGTCCCACAAAGTTCACCCATTATTGCTACGTGGACGTCATTCTGGCAGCGGGCACGCCGCACATGACGCTTCACCGCTTGTATGCCTTCGTGACCTTCGAGGCTGAGAACTCGTGGGACCTGCTGATAGGTACTGGGCCATTGAAGAACTCCCTGATGATTGATATCAAGCTTGGGAGTGGAGTGGCCGTATCACATGCGCCAACGATCCTGGGCATGAACGCCCAGGTGGTGCTTCCGCTGGTGGACATGACGCCACCCAAACGTCCTGCCCTGCCCAGGCGCGTGGACCCGGTGGTGTGTCTGCAGTCAGAGATTTTCGCAGGATTGGAGTGTGATTGGCTGAGGCACACGCCTCTGAGCACGAGCGAGGAGAGATTCGCGGCTTCGGGGATCCGGTGTGAGCACATCGATGACCATGACGAGTCACCAGTGACGTCACAACCTTCTTCGCCGAGACTGCTTGCTGATCTCCCACGACATCGAGTCGCCACACCAGCAGAGATTCAGGAGCAATGTCGCCGTCAGACGTGCTCTCTTGAAGGCGGCCGACGTAGTAGCCTGCCGTCGCTGACGCCCGCCGTACAGGCAGCGTCGGAGCACATGCTCGAGCAGTTCTACAAGGAGCCAGACCCTTGGAAAGGTGGGCACGCTAAGTGGGTCACCGACTGGACACGGAGTCCTTCTCGGGTAAATGTTGGGGACCATCCGTCTTTGGATACCCCGCTCGATTATCACTGGGCGGACCAGAGGCTGTATCTAGACCGGCATCACGTCGCGCGCCTCTGCCGCATCCTCCAGAATCCCGCCCAGGACATGCCGAGCAGACCCTCTCGTGAGCATGTCTGCGTGGAGTTCGCCCGCTGCCTCGAACAGAAGTGGGTGACGATGCACCAGCTGATGACCCCGAACTGGCTGCATGTGGACCAAAAGCTGAAGCACGACGATCAGAAGAACTGCTGGGTGCTCGATGGCGACTACATGACGAATGTACCGTCCTCGGCCAGCAAGCAGGACGTCGCCAGGCCCCGGGAGAGCAGGTCGCAGCTAGACTACAACCCAATCCAGAGGCTGCAGAGCACGCTCCAGTCGTTGCTCAAGTACCCCAGTGGTGAAGTCACTGGCACCCTTATGTGGGATTTGAGGAAGCGCGTCTTCTGTGTTCAGCCGAGCGCAGCCACACAGCAGCTCGATCTGCTGCATTGCACGTTGTCTCATGTGCGCGTGTCCAACCGTGAAGAGGTGCTGGACGAGCTCCAGCTCCCTCACTGGTACGAGAGTACGGGCGTCTGGACGTACCAGTTGCTCAGATACCTCTGCCCAGTGGACATTGAGGCTCTCTCTGATGGCATACTCCGTCAATATGCTCGACATGGCGGCGAGAGACCGCCTCTGGAGCTCGTCTTCTCGGATTCCAGCACCAAGTACTACCCAGTGGGGGATGGTCTTGGGGGGCCTGGCAGGGTGTTCTCCGAGAATGCTGCCGCCCAGGAGGAGTACGTGCGCCTGGGGGAGATGCGGAAAATGCTCAAGTCGGTCGACACCAGGCGGCAGGGCCACGAGGCGCTCTATGCAGACGCAAAGCGCAGGCCGCCACCGTCCAACGACATGGCTCATTTACGGCTCACTAAGCGTGCCCCTGCGCGGCCACCTGTCCCTGCCGCTGTGGCGGGACCATCTCGGGCTGCCGCAGTACCGTCCCAGGCTGTAGCAGGCCCATCTCAGGCTGCCGCTGGCCCGTCTCGTGCCAGGTCCGCCAGTGACTCGCCGCCACGCTCGTCACGCGTCCGCGCCTTCCAAGCCCTCAAGCATGCGCCTACGCCATCGCCGGTATCCAGCGACGGTGAGCCCGTGGACGATTCTCGTGCGTTGTCATCTCAATTCGTTTGCGCCGCTGCCGCTCGTCCTTCTCAAGGGGAGTCACCCCCTGCATCGCCTGCTGTGAGCAACGATGGTACATGGGCTAACTCAATCTGGGTCCCGCGTGATGCCCGACCATGTTCCTCGGGAGGCGCACCGTCTACGCCTCCGAGCCCGCCACGGGCGCGTCAGCTGTCTCGGTCCCCTACAAGGGCGCCTCCATCTCCGGCAGGGTCGGATTGGGATGCCGTGCAGATGGCCACTTCATCCGTCAGTTCGGTGGGCAGGTTTCTGACCGTGGCGGAGGTGAGCAACTTGAGGGAGCGCCGCAACCTCACCGTCTTCATGGTGAAGTTTGCCGTGGCGCATGCGAACCGCTGCCGGGACCAGCGGATCGTGTATGAACTTGGCGTGTGCAACCAGGAGCGAGGTCTCAGGCTGCGGGACCATCCGGGCCTCACCAGCGCAGTCGTCAAGAAGCACAACAAGACCATCACTTGCGGGCAGCGGGGCTGGCGCCTCCCTCTTGGGGGACAGACGACGTCTGCCAACCTGCTGGAGGCCATCATGTCAGCCTATGCTGATCTGTCGCATCGTGGCTCAGGACACACGCGTGGCGCAAGTTATGCGAGGAACGTCGAGTTCTCGCTGTGCAAGTGGGTGGAGCTTGGATCGGCGCACGTGCTGCGCTGCATGGCACATCCGAACGCCACGCCGGTGCATTACATCTTCATGGATGATCAGCGGTGTCTGTCTTGGCGTACGGAGTTCACGAACGATTACCTTGTGCAGGACGACCGGAAGTTCATATGCATGCAGTGGGGTTACGCAGAATCGGCCGCGCCATGGTTGCAGACGGCCCTGCGAGTCTTGGAGGCGCGCCTTCTCCCGCCACGGCCGCCCAACCGTGAGGCTCGTGTCGCCGTGAGGCCGGAGCACGTGGATACGAGCTGGGCAAGGAATGTGGACGAGGTTCGCGACCCCCCTGCGCGTCGTCAATGGCCGCCTTCCCCCGGGACGTTCGAGCATCAGCCGATCGTAGGTGGTGCTGCGCATTCGCCTGCTCCTTCCGTTGACCGCCATGGGACTGCTACCCATGTCGTCCCCGCGCCGAGCACGTCCAGGATGCCGGCCAGCCACGCCTCACAGCGTCCTCCTTCTCCAGCTTGCTCGAATTGGAGTGAGGCTACGCAAGCGTTTCAGCACTACACAGACGAGCAGCGTGAGGCGCAGCGACGGCAAGCGCATTTTCAACAGGGCTTCCCGGGCACAGCGGGCGGGCAGCCCTGATGCACAACCGGCGCTGTGGCCGTGGGCTGCCGGCACGGGCAGTCCACTTGCGGCCGGAGGTCCTGCGAGCGTGTATCTCGTTTGCGGGCAGTGCAGTGATTTGGTGGTGGTTGGTACGAGGTACCTTGCCCATGGTCGCCGTCTGGGCGATGTGGGAAGCAATATCGTGGCACTTGGCATGGTGCCCTTTTCGCATTTGGTGGGGGCGCTGTGTGGCCTCACTTTTGAGCTGGCTGCCGATGTGGTGGTCGGATGCTCGACGTTATCCCCGTCGTGCGCACTATAACGTTTGGGTCTTATGGGCCCTCGCCTGCGTTTGGTACGTTGGGTTGCTTGTCGTGCGCGCCACGGGCATCTATGCTGGCGTGCACCGTGTTCATGACGAAGGATGGATGGTGGTGCCCCTACGGGCTGTGGTCATTTCCTTGGCGTGTTGGTCGCAGTGTGCAGCCGCCCTCCTGATCGCAATCCTTGCTTGGCTTTGGGTTTGTGCCAGCGTCTTCGCGGAGGATGTGGCGTGCCATGCCCCTCATGTCCCAAGCGGCCGTTTGGACACGCATCACATTCGACGTGGCCATGGGTGGGCTGTTCCGTCCCTACGTTGGTCTCAAGTTTTCTTGTTGGGCCGCGTGCGTCTGCCCGCTTTGCCGGCCAGGTTGGACAAACCTCGCTTTGCGGCGCGTTGGGCGCAGCTTCAACGCAATCTTCGACTTCATTACATCGCGCAGGCCACCTACATAACGCTGGTCCTAGCGGTCGTGGTCTTCACCGCCGCTGGTGGGAGTACTCGCTTGGCGCACGGGGGGTGGAGAGTATTGGCGTGCTTCTTCGCTTCGAACTCGCCAGCAGCCGCGGTGCGTTTCAACAGAATTTTACGATTTTTTCTGCTTTTGTGCGGAATTCTGTGGGTCGCTGGCAAGCTGGCTGAGAGCGTGCCCATGTGCGATGCCATGTCGCCCACGCGCAGCGCTTGGGGTAGATCCCCCTGCACTTCATGGGAGGCCCAGCAGTCCTCGAGGCAATGGGAGCCGGGCTGGGAAGCCAACATCGCGGAGCAGGATGAGGTCTTGCCGTACACCGTGCTGGACGAGCTTCAACCTTTGGGTGACACGACAGTGACCAAGGACGAGGCAGCGTGGCTCGACACTGAGCTCAATGCCACGTTTGGAGGACATCCTGACTTCAAGGAGGAACACTGGGAGGAAATGCGGAATGTTCTTCGCAGGTGCAAGACCACCTTTGCCAACAGCCCTCACGATCTGAAAGGCTACAAGGGCAAAGCGAAGCACAACACGTTCTCCATCCCTTTCGTAGACGAATCCAAGGCCGCCTACCAGAGACCTAGGAAGTACAGTCCGGGCGAGCAGGAAATCATCGATATCCATTGCAAGGAACTTTTGGAGTATGGCTTCATAGAGCCAGCAGCCAAGCATTGCAGGCATGCGAGCAACGTGGTCGTGGCTGGCAAGAAGGATCACGAGACTGGCCTGTGGACTCAGACGAGGTTCTGCGTGGACCTCAGGGGCGTCAATCGACACTCCCTCAAAGACAACACGTTGCCGCACCGACCAGAGGAGCTCTACCAGAAGGTGGCCAAAGCCAAGTTCAAACCACTCTGGATGCCACCAAAGCTTTCCACCAGATTCCCATGGCCACAGAAGAGGACAGGAGCAAGACGGCGTTTTGGTGGAAGAATCAGCTGTACCAATACACCTCGATGCCTTTTGGTGCAGCTGGAGCTACTTCTGCGTTCGTAAGAATCATGGACTACGAGTTACGGCACTTGCAGCATTGCACGGTGGCGTACGTCGATGACGTAGTGGTCTATACGGATTCCACGCCTGAGCAGCATTTGAAGGACGTTGAGGATGTACTTCGCACCTTGGGGGATGCTGGCATCCGTTTGCATGCAGGCAAGAGCACTTTTGGTGCAGCCACGGTGGACTTTCTGGGCTATCGTATTGGCCACAACTCCATTGGCGCGCAAGAAGCCAAATGCAAGGCCATACAAGAGCTTCCAAGCCCTCAGGACAAGACTGGGCTCCGCTCGATCTTGGGTATGATGAACTACTACAAGGGCCTGGTGGGTGAGCCAGGGGGGCCAAACTACTCTGAGATGGCCCGCCCTCTCAACGACTTGCTCAAGAAGGAGGTCACTGACATCAAGGCAGCCTGGGGGAAGCAGCAAGATCAAGCACTCCAAGAACTTAAGGATGCCCTCTGTTCTGGGAGGTGCCTGAGGCCCATCGATTACGACAGACCTCTCATATTGTACACTGACTGGAGCACCTATGGCATTGGCGCAGTGCTGGGCCAGAAGGACGATGACGGGAAGGAGTACATTTGTATGGCAATCAGCCGATCTCTGAGTAAAACGGAGAGACAGTACGCCAGCTTCAAAGGTGAGATGCTCGCAGTGGTATGGGCAGTGCGCACGTTGAGGCAGTACTTGCATGGAGTCCACTTCACCTTGGTGACCGACCACTCACCGCTCACTACCCTGATGGAGAAGGCCGATCTCCAAGGGCAACATCTACGCTGGGCAATCAGCTTGCAGGAGTTCGACTTCACGGTGCAGTACCGTCCAGGAGCTAAGAACAGCAACGCTGACGTGCCGTCTCGCTACCCACTGCCGTCCACGACAGATGAGACTGGAGCAAGGCATGAGAGGGAGAAGGTGACTGCGTTTCACGCAGGCGTGGGGGAAGTTCACACGAAGGACTTCTGTGACCACTTGTGCCTTATGTTGGCTGGGGATGCTTCCCCAGGGGAAGAGGCCACGCCAGAGGTGCAGGTTGCCAACTACTGCAGGATGGCTGCCATGGAGCAGCTGGGTACAGGACCAGTGCATCGTCTGTTCGATTTGCACTACCACGAGGAATTAGAATGCAATCATGGGGACATGTTCGACACCGACTTGCCCGAGCTGGTGACCGACTCTGGGAGGCTAGCCAGAGCAGCTTGGAAGGCGCTGAGCCTGGTTAGGCCAACGCGAGGCACGCATGGCGAGGGAAGCCCTGCTGTGTACAGCAATGAGTACTTTGAAGGTGAGCGCATCCTGAAGCCCGAGAAGGTCGACACCAGGGTGCTGAGCAGCCGATTCTTCTCGCAAGCTCGGCAGGAAGGCGTGGTGTGCTACGAACCATGTGGAGGCCTATGTGCTGGGCTGGAAATGTTGCTCCGCAATGGGATGAAGGTGGATCGCTACCTGTATCAGGACATATCCCCGAGCAGTCAGACGGTTGCCAGAGCCAGGTGTGCGGCATTGCTGAGACGATACCCTGACCTCATCTCGCCCCATGCAATAGAGCTTGGGGCTCTACCCCAAGACCTGCGCGAGACCACCAGCGCCGACTTCATACGAGCAGGAGCTCTTCAAGGACGCCAGTGGGTCATGGTATGTGGGTTCCCATGTCAGGATCTCTCCCCTGCTGGAACACTCACAGGCCTGGATGGCAGGCACAGCAAATTATTTTATGAAGTGGTCAGGCTTCTGTCCACACTCCAGCAGCTGCAGCGGCAGAGGCCTCCAGGTTATATCCTGGAAAATGTTTCTCCGTTGTCGCACAGACCTGGAACCAAGATCAGGGACGAGGTGTTCCCGTACATTGCCAGCGTCATTGGTAGACCAGTATCCTTTGATGCAGCACAAGCAGGCGCCTACGCACATCGGTTGCGAGCGTATTGGAGCAACTTGTTCCAGAGCCACCAGTTTCGCTCCGTCATGAGCAAGGTGGTGAGACCAGAAGGACGAATTGTATCGTCAATTATATGCAAGGGCTGGCATCCCAGGCCAGTGATAAGGACAGACCGCGCGCCTCACTACGTGGTGAACGTGGTGGGAGAACCATTGAGGGCATTACCCACCATCATGGCGACGCAAGGGTCAAGAGCGTTCAGAAGAGCGAGGATGGGCACCGTGGTGCGCAACCAGGACGGCGAAGACGCCGAGGAAGAATCTCGAGAAGTTAACCTCGAAGAGAAGACGCGAGCCATGGGCTACAGCGCAAGTGAGCTACGCATGGCCGACGGCCTAAGTGACGTAGAATTGGCGAGCATTCTGGGCCTGGCCATGGATCGCAGAGCAATGGAACTGCTGATGGCAGTCGCAGAAGCAAGCAGGAAGGGGCTTCCTCACAGCAAGGAATCCCCAGAGGCGGAGAATTCCCCAGGACAGCCCATCGCTGTAGACAACAACTGGGCAGACCACGAGAGGTCGGACCTTCAGCAGAGGGAAGCTTTGCTGGCGGAATGGGTTGAGAATTCGAACGCATACACCCAGCAGGTGGCAAAGACTATGACCCATCGCGACTGGGAGGAGAAGCTGCGGATAATGTGCTCGCAAGGGCAGAAAGGCGCAGAAGGAATTGGAGCCCAGCGACAGAAGGCTGGAACCAAGAAGAAGAAGAAGAACGAGTGGCAGCTTTACACCATGGCGCAGTATCGTCAGAGGCATGAGAACCACTTCGTGAAGGAGGGCGCAATCCCAGCAGCGCACGTGGATGTGCCTGCCTGGAGTCCGCCTACCAGAGAGTCAGAGATGAGGCTCCCCAGGTTGACATGTACCACCAGGTTCGAGGACCTGATGGCCAGCGTGGCCGAGCAGCAGGCAGATCGTGACAAGCATCGAGATGTACACGATGATGCATGGTGCCTCAGATGGTTGAAGTCCAATGGTAGAGTGAGGTTGCCCGAAGAGGAAGTTCGTCGAGTAAGGAGGCGAGCAGCACGACATCGATGGGACGAGGCCACGGACGAGATCTACATGGTCACTATGTCGGGCAAGGAGGTGAGAATACCTAAGCCTGCTGACCGTCTTGCGTTGGTCAAGGAATACCACTCCAGAACGGGACATTGGGGCATAAGGCGGACGCAGCATCTTTTGTGGCAGCGCCATTGGTGGGCCGACTTGAAGAAAGACGTGGAGGCTGTGGTCACTCAGTGTGAGACCTGTCAGCGTGTGAAGACTCATTATGCGAGAGAGGAGGCATGTTTATCCCCCCTTGAGATCGTGTCGTTCATGTATCGCTGGTCGCTGGATCTGGCATGGCCCTCGAGGAGAGAGACCAAGTCTGGCAACAACCGAGTGCTCATCATGACCGAGCACTACACCAGATTCATAGTCTGCGTGCCCATTCCCGACAAGGAGGCGAGCACCATCGCAGCGGCATTTCGCAGTCATGTCCTGGCTGTGTTTGGTGCGCCAGCAGAATGCTTGGTGGATGGAGGTAAGGAGTTTGAAGGCGAGTTCAAGCAGTTGTGCAGAGATTGCCTGATCGACCGGCGAGTCACCTCGCCAGACTCACCAGAAGGCAATGGGCTGACCGAGCGAGTGGTACGCACTATGAAGTTCTGCTTTAAGAAGCTTGCCTTGGAGAAGGGTCTCGACTATGAGTGGGATGAGCAGCTTTGGCCACTGGTGCTGAGCTATAATGCAGCACGCCAGGAGTCCACGGGGGTGGCGCCGTTCACCATGTTGTTCGCCCAAGAGGCAGTAGTGCCGCCTGATTTGAAACGGGCACCCAGCATAGATTTTGCTGTGGAGGTCGAAGATGAGAAGGATGCCAGAGTCAAGGACCTCCTCCGGAGAGCACAGGTAGTGAGGCGACTGATGGTACACGCTGGTTGCAGCCTGGAGGTCGCGCAGCATCGTGACACATTACATTACGAAAAGAGAAGGGGTGGGGGCTACGAGCCTAGTCCACACCAGTTCAAGGTGGGTGATTTCGTCTATATCAGGCAGAAGCCCCGCAGCGGCATGGAAGTCGCGACCAAATCCGCCATCCTGAAGCTGGTCAAGATACAGCGAGATGGTGTGGTGGTGCTTGAGGACGCCACCAAGTTAAGAGAGAAGAGCACCGTGCAGAGCATCGCGCCATGTCACCTACAGGTGAAGGATCAGTATGACTGCAGTGCAGCCGTTCCCAGTAAGCACCTAGCATGTGAAGTTTGCAGGAAGACCGATGGGGAGGCAGAGATGCTGTTGTGTGACACGTGCAACAGGGGGTATCACTTGTGGTGTTTGACCCCAGCACTGGATGGAGTACCAGAAGGTGAGTGGCTATGCCCCATATGCTCAGGCACGGGGAGGCAAGCCGCCAATGCCGAGGTGCAGACCCAGAAAGACGAGAGCTCTGGTGCCCTAGAGGACAAATTGGGCATGAAGGAGCAGCAATTGAATGAGAAGCTGTCGGCGGAGATGCGCCTGTTGCCAGCAGACGTGGGTCCTCGTCGGGTGGTGAAGGGAGACAAGTTCCAGCCTTGGCATGCCACTTCATCGAGAGAGATGCTGTTGAAAGAGGAGGACATGTTCTTGGGCATGCCAGATCAGATTGATTGGGGAAGGCAGGACAAGCTCTCTGAGGCTGTGCAGATCTTCATGCCAGGGCATTGGAATGAGGGGCATCGCACGGTGCTGAGCAAGAAATATCGGGAACAGAAGGCCTTGGCAAGGCATCTGAGGGATGCACCTCTTGTGCCCGCGTTGGCTGAAGAAGAAGTTGAAAGACGAGGAGAGCTGAGACACATGACTAAGGCTCAGGTGAGAGAAGCTAGCGCGCTGCAGTGGGGGCTTGAACTGGTCATCACAGTGCCCTCTGAGGTGAGGCGTTTGGCGACAGAGGTGGACTGGAAGTCCGTCGATGGCGTGTGGGACCCATGGGCAGGCACTGGGGTCATCAGTGAGGTGATGATGGAGCAATGGCCGCAGTTGAGATTCATGAACAATGATTGGAACTCTCAGTTGGGCTGGTCTGAGGCGCATGACGCACTTCAGCCAGGTAACTATCGTATATGGAAGGAGAAGTATGGTGTCTGTGACGCAGTGGTGACTTCGCCTTGGTTCGCAGCGCTGGATATCGCGTTTCCGTTGGCAGTAATGGCCAGTCGTGTGGTGGCATGTGTCCACGTTCCATCTTATTACTTGACAGACATGACCGAGAGCAGGGCTGCGTACTTCAGACGATTGAGTCAGACAGGACGCTTGCATGTGATTGGGCATCTGGAACATGGACCTATTGGCCGCAGGTGTATGTGGGTCTTGGTGTTCAAGAATCCGCTGGTCAGAGCCAGAATGTTACAAGGCGGAGAAGGTGAGGGCATTGGTATGTTTACTTTCAGTTTGGGCAAGTTCATGGCGGATGGTGATACGACCCAGTATGCTGAGCAAGCCCACATTTGAGTCTGTGCTACTGCACGCAGCAGCTACAGATGGGGGATGTTGGAATCTGGGCTTGCATATAAGAGTTCAGCGTTCGATAACAGGATATCAGAATTTTAAAAATTTTGTAGCTCTGCGATCTTATGCTGTGTTGAGAGTTGCTCGTACAGTTAATGATGCTTATGACCAGTCGCGAGTGTTAAGTTCGTTCGATTCCGAGATTGTACCATCATATGCACGCGTTTGCGACAGCTGTAACAAACGCCGGCTTCTCATGGTACCGCGCCGGGTTTGTTCAGCTGGTGACACGCATGACAGTGGTGACAGTATGACAGGCTTTGCGAAGATGACCATCTGTGAGATGCGGACTTGTCAGAGAAGATATTGTCAATATCAGGTTACTGAGGAATGATACGATGACGACGGCAGTGACTCCTTTGCCACTGACGTGTCAGTCAGAATGTGTTAAACGGTAACAGTATTAAAGCTGGCATGGAATAATGACTTTCCATTGGCCAGATGAAGATTCGAGGGCTAGAACCCGTTACAGTTTTGGAAAATGTGACAGAGTATTGAGAGATAAGTGACCTCTGACCGAAAGTCAGATCAGTGGACTCATTATTGTTTTGCCTTCGCAAGTACTAGGTGGCTGTTCGCGTGCCAGTGCTAGAGTGCTAAGACAGTTCTGCTCACAGCTTTTGTACACACAATAATTCGTATTTTGTGATATAATATCAATTTTGACGGATATATCTTGCTGCTGTTTTCATACTTTTTCATGTTGGAATCTGGGCTTGCATATAAGAGTTCAGCGTTCGATAACAGGATATCAGAATTTTAAAAATTTTGTAGCTCTGCGATCTTATGCTGTGTTGAGAGTTGCTCGTACAGTTAATGATGCTTATGACCAGTCGCGAGTGTTAAGTTCGTTCGATTCCGAGATTGTACCATCATATGCACGCGTTTGCGACAAAGGAAAAGGCTCTAAAGAACAGCAAGAAGCCGCCTTGATGTTGCATGTGACTAGGGGCAAGCGTAACAGCTGTGCACCTTCGAATATCACGCTTCCAGTAGGAAGAGTCACATTTCTTTTCTTTTCTTTTTCGGTAAGTCTTGCGAATCATCGCGAATATATAAGTATCGTATAAATTCTGACAACTTGATGCAATTTGGAATAGGCGTGGGTTCTTCTGTTGTCCGTCCAGTATCCTATGAATATGCATATACAATATTTGGCAGTGATCATACTACAGTTGCACGACGAGCGGTAAATGGATAAGTCATGCGGATGATAGCAGAAATATACGTATTAAATTAATCCCGAAGGCCGATGCAATTTGGGATTGGCCGAAATTCATTTGGCGTCGTCCACTATTCGACAAATGACGAAAGTCGCATCCGGCATCATCTTGGCTCGATGAATCAGAGCGTCGTCCCGTGACGGGAGTGATCGAAACAATGCCGATCGGGCGCAGTGCGCCCTTCATGCGGAAAACATTCGCTCAGTGACAACATCCGGTGTCGTCTGTTCGTTATGGTTGTCGGTGAATTTGAATGCATAATGCGATCGAATTCTACTATGTAGAGTTAATTTCAAAAATTGTTGGGCGTAAGGCGGTCAAAGGTGCTGCAGCAGGAAATGGTTTAACTGTGTTCTTGTCGCACACAGCTTAAACTTGCGGGAATATCCCAAGCGAATGAAATAAAGGCGCGAGGTAAGATTTTGTTCGCCGCTTGGAAAGAGAACTCACTTTGGCAATTCAGGGTTGCACTGCTTTGCTGTTGTTTGAGGGTTCCACTCGCTCGAATTCGAAGGGCGACCTTCGATTGCATATGTGAAGAAGTGAATGTACGAATCTCCGAGTTCTTTGGTGACGTGCGGACATCGAGAACTTGTCTTAGAGGAGTTGATGATTGTGACGAGCTATAAGAGGGCCTCCATAGTACACTATTACAAGTATTATCTTAACTTTTCTTAACTTTTCTTAACTTTTCTTAACTTTTTGCGTATAAACCCCCACAAGCCTCCATACGTATAAATTTAAGCGTTGCAGTTAGCTATTGGCCGATGGAGTTATACGTCGGTGATATAAGTAAAACTTGAGAAAACTTAAGAAAAATGACACCCAATGACACTGAAGAAAAATGACCGATGACACCCACCCCACCCTATGACACTTAAGACAAATGACCGATGACACCCACCCACCCTATCACCTTAAGACAAATGACCGATGACACCCACCCTATCACACTTAAGACAAATGACCGATGACACAAACCCCACCCCTATCACACTTAAGACAAATGACCGATGACACCACCCCACCCTATCACACTTAAGACAAATGACCGATGACACACACCCCACCCTATCACACTTAAGCAAAATGACCGATGACACACACCCCACCCTATGGCACTTAAGAAAAATGACAGATGTCACATCCCTACCCTATGACCAAGTGTAAACATACATACATACATACATACATACATACATACATACATACATACATACATACATACACATACATACATACATACATACATACATACATACATACATACATACATACATACATACATACATACATACGTCGTAATCGGCGATTGGCTCAAACTAACAATGAACGACATATCCAAACTAATGTGCATGCAGCCTGCCACACGCACGATCACCTAACACGCAACGGATACGATTAGCAAGCTAAGCAACCATACAGTCTTCGAAAGCTGCTCCATGTCCTGCATCCATCTCCTGCAAACAAGTCAAGCAAACAATTAGTAAGCGCACAATCATGTGACCCTCAAGCACCCCTCAAATCACTGCCCACGACAAAGCTGTCATGGGCGGGCAGTGACTGTGGGCCGTGTTTGGGGGGCATAAGGTGAGGCGTGTGACCCCCAAGCACCCCTCAGATCACTGCCCATGACATAGTTGTCACAGGCAGTGACTGTGGACCGTGTCGGGGGGCATAAGGTGAGGCGCGTGACCCCCAAGCACCCCTCAGATCACTGCTCATGACAAACCGGACTAAGCTGTTACGGGCGGTGATTGTGGGCTGTGTGGGGGCGCATACGGTGAGGCGTGTGACCCCCAAGCACCCCTCAGATCACTGCCCATGACATAGCTATCACTGGCGGTGATTGTGGGCCGTGTGGGGGAGCATAAGGTGAGGCATGCGACCCCCAAGCACTCCTCAAATCACTGCCCATGACACAACCGTCCCGGGCTCGCTTGCCACCCCTTTATTGACTTTGCCATAGCTCGGTGGTCCAACGACATCAGAGTGCACTTCTCTTGAAAATATTTCTGTAGGATTTCTTTCACGTGTCCCATAATTCCGGAACCCGCTGCAAATAAGTCAACTATCACCCTACTTTTAATCTTCTTCGAGTCTTTGCAAATCGTGACATTGAACTTGGTGAGCAGTCGACGAATATGTTCCGCATCCACAACTGCGCTCTATCGCCCTCTGTCTTCGAAAACGTCATTAAAAATAAGCTCTGTCCAATCTGTCTCGATGGAAACTTCGGACAAGTACGTATATTGCATACGCACATGAAAGCTACTTGCACTTCTCAAGTACGTATTGCGATCTGGGATGCGAGCGCGTTGTTTCGCTCGCATCCGAGAATCACAAGAGCGACACACGGTGCATATACCTCGGTCAAATGTACTTTCATCGTGGGTGCACTGTATTTTCGGCATATTCATTGATACGTCAATTTATTCTGTCCGAAATTCAGAACCTTTCGAGTGCGTAGCTCCCTAGCTGGGAAAAAACATCGGCCACCACTGTTAAGCACTGTACAAAGCGACATAAACTGTGCAGAACGGCATGTTTTTGCGATAGACGCCACAGTACAGTTCACGAGTGCCTACGACATACTCGACTGTCACAAGGGATGATCGGTCATTGACTCGTGCCGCGTCATGTCATGGAAGGTAATCGAACTATCGAAAGGATTTTTCGCGAATTAATTACTGCACCGTCGAACCTTTTATCATCGAACGGCAATAAGCTGAGTTTGTGCGCCACGTCAGAAAAAATGCTGGGTGCTCTCTTGGTGCTATCGAGGGGTCCAGACCAGGTCGGACCTTGGTCAGATCTGAGTCAATGTTCGGTGTACTGAGGGTCCGTTCGAGCGTCGACGTGCAGCCGGTGTCAGCCTGATCCCTGTCGTCATCGACATCGGATCACTATCCGATCCCTATTCCCGGTCGAGCGGATGGATCATTAAGCCGACGCATTGTAGTTATGATGTGTGACAGATACCATTTCAGGGCACACAAATTTCATACAAATATGAACATCAGATGCAATAATCTTATCTGCAATTCGTGGGAAATATTCGTTGCAAATGCGCCCTTCATGGTTGTGATCATTGTTTCATGGTATCTAATAAAACATGAAAATTACCTGAAATTTTGGTTGGTGAAAACAAAAAAAATATTACAACACCTATCAAGTATGTATGTTTGATGTCTGTATTCGATTCATCACGTCACACATGACTTCTTAGCACAGCATACACGCTGCCCATCATAGCTAAGCTTAGATTGGACTGATGCCCTTCACACCCCGTGCTGTCCTGCACCGCAAAGCTGAGGATGCAGATGAAATACCAGCTAAATGCGGAACGAGGGCATCCAGCACACCATTCGTGATCCCAAATACCTACTAAACATCAGCAAAACGTAAGGGGTGAGCTCCTGGCTGCCAGCTGATAAATGGAGATCCTGCAGGAGGGGCCAAGCCAAGCTTGCGCATGATACGCGTGCGGCGCTCGCTTCGGCGGTCTGCAGAAACACGGTCCTCTCCACTAACCAGATCGCTGACGCTCCACCCGCCCCATGTAGCAGTCATGCGCTGTGCCCCAGGAGTCCCTGCGAGACACACTCCACGCCTCCAGCGCACATTCCTCAGCTCTGCTCGCCTCACCAGCGGCCAAAATCTGCAGAGTGCCATGCCGCAATATGCGCGCCAAGCACTTGGCTTGGTTCGAGTGTGTGAGCACATATGTATCCCTGTGTGCATGCGCAAATAAGCACAGGACGCACTATAACGCCAGCAGAGCGGACGCCCGGGCTGCAACGTGAGATGCAGGCGGCATTACGACGCCAGCGGAGCGGACGCCCGGGCTGGAAAGTGAGATGCAGGTGGCATTACAACGCCAGCGGAGCGGACGCCCGGGCTGGAAAGTGAGATGCAGGCGGTATTACGACGCCAGCGGAGCGGACGCCCGGGCTGCAACGTGAGATGCAGGCGGCATTACAACGCAAGCGGAGCGGACGCCCGGGCTGGAAAGTGAGATGCAGGCGGTATTACGACGCCAGCAGAGCGGACCCCCGGGCTGGAAAGTGAGATGCAGGCGGTATTACGACGCCAGCAGAGCGGACGCCCGGGCTGGAAAGTGAGATGCAGGCGGTATTACGACGCCAGCAGAGCGCATGCCCAGGCTGAAATAAGTGACTGACGTGGCATTGCAATGCCAATGGGGCAGGTACTTGGGGTGGCACATGTCATGGGAGAGACAAAGAGTGAGTGCAGTGTTTAGCAGGTAGAGCAGGCAGCTGGCAGGCAGCACCAGGGATAGGGCGCCTGCCACGTCAGCAGAGCAGGTAGGAAGCGATGCTTGAGAAGAGTGCCTCTACTTGCACGCACCAATGGGTGTGCGGGGACCATTTCGCTGCCTCTTTGCGATGTGCACCCCTTCAGCACCGCCATCTAGCAGGAAACCCATCAAGCTCAGCCCTCTCACCGCCCCAACCCTCACGCCTCCCATCTCCTCGCCCGGCGCACCCACTGGTGTGTCTGGGCTTGCCACGCTCATCTCCGCATCACCGGTCCCTGTGCACCCCATGCAGATAGTCAGCATCCCTCCAATAGAAGCTCCGCCTGCGCCCATGCTCACCTAAGTATGTGCTGTGTGCTCTGTGAGTCGAGATGGCAGCGACAATCGTCATCAGCGCCTACCACGAGGTGAATTTCGGCACAGCATCAAAGCAGTGCCACTTGTAACTGACCTTGGCGCCCCCTAGGTGGCACCTCGTAACTGACCCTGGCACCCCCCAGGTGCACCTCGTAACTGACCTTGGCGCCCCCTAGGTGCTTGCCTGGGGGTTCTTAGGGCGCACCGCTGCCGGGCCCCCAGTGTGCAGCGCTGGCCCAAGCCCCCGCTCCTCGGCTCTCCTCACACACCGCCGTCGCCCGCACCGCCTGAACCACAGGGGTTGTAGCGTGTGCGATGGCTCCTTCCACATCGGGGGTTCCCAACTTCTCCGCCCTCTCCGACTTGCGCCTCCGCGGGGCGGGCGCCCAGCTTTGGATTCGTGCAGCGGCACGTGAGGGCCTGCGTCCACCTCACCAAGCTCAGTAGAAAAGAATGTGGGTTGCACTATGCACCCACGCCAGGGAAAAAAGGATTCAGCACACACTTCGGGACACTTATCCAGACTTTACGGAGCTCACTAGTGAAGAACGAGACCCCCTAAGAAGTGTGTGTGGCTTTTCCTTGGGCTTCTTCCTTTGGCACCATATAGCCACAGATGATCGGCTGCAGAAGCGTGTGTGTGTGTGTGTGACTTATCCTTGGACCAAATCCTCTGGCACCATATAGCCACAGCAGATCGGCTGCACGATTTACCCAAACCGGGTATAAAACAATTCAGCACACATTTTGGGACACTCTTCCACGTGTGGGTGCGCATGTGTGTGTGATAATGGGATTGGTGACGGATCTGAAACCATAGATTGAGGAGTCCCCATCAGAGAAAGCTGCTGTCGTACCCTACTCAGAAGATCAAAGCTTTTCAGACACTGTTTCTAGTTGGCAGTGTGCCTGCGTCTGTAAGTCCAGCTGGCACGGATGAGTCGACGAACGAGGGGATGTGTCCACCTGGCGCGGGTGAGTTGTTGTGTGAGGGTTGGTGTCAACCGAGTGGGCATATGCATAACACGTTTAAGCTTCTCAAAAGATCTTCATCGCTCGATCTTCATCGCTCATGGGATTGTACTCTGCAGAGAAGTCACCTGCTCTTTGCGATAGGGACGACATCGGCAACCGCTCCCGGCACAACTGCGGGAACCCTCTCCATAGGCGCTGTAGGAGCAACTCCTGCTTGAGCAATCGTATGTGTGCTCCCCGCTGCTATAGGTGTGGGAGCGACTGTTGGCAGGTGCGCAGACGGCGCAAGAGTGACTGCTGCCGGCGCAGGTGCACTCAGGACGTCTGCGGATGTGGCTGCAGCCGTTTCTTTAGCTCGTGAAGCCTCAGGCAAAACCTCACCCGTAGGCTCAAGCATAAGGTCGTCTGCTGTTGCTGCAGCCGCAGCAGCCGCAGGTGCGACAGGTGGCACAGGTTGAGGCGCGACTTCCTCCTCTGCTGCAGGTGCAACAGGTGGCACAGGTTGAGGCGCTACTTCCTCCTCTGCTGCAGGTGCGACAGGTGGCACAGGTTGAGGCGCTACTTCCTCCTCTGCTGCAGGTGCGATAAATGGCACAGGTGGAAGCACCATCTCTGCTGATGTGGCTGCCGGTACGAGAAACGGCACGGCTGAAGGTGCATCCTCAGGTGCTGCTGCAAGCATGACGGGTGACGCAGACGGTTCATCCTCTTCCAGTGTAGGTCCGGTTACGACAGGAGGCTCTGGTGAAGGGGAACTCTGTCCTGCTGGCACGACAGGTGGTACAGGTGGAAGCGCGAGTTCGAGTACTGCAGGGGGCACGAATTCGCCTGCTATTGTATTCACGAATCCACGATCCACGAATTCGAGTGCTGCTGGAGGTGTCACGCCTTCGGAGCCTTCGGAGGACCAAAGTCTAGGCTCTGGCTCTGGCGCGGTACCGAGTGCTACTGCAGGAGGCACGGCTTCGAGTGCTGCTGCAGGTGGCACGGCTTCGAGTGCTACTGATGGTGGCATAGGTGAAGGAGCAGCTTCTGCTGCTGTGGCTGCAGGCAAGAACGGCGATACAGCTGGAAGGGCAACTTCTGCTGCTCCTGCAGGCACGGTAGGTGGCAAAGGAGAAAACGCTAGTGCTACTGGCGTGCAAGCCGACAAATCTGACGGCGCGGCAGGCAGAATATCCATTGGTGTGGTTGGAAGCACGGCCTCCGTCTCTCCCATGAGAAACCCCTTCGTATAAGCCTGCGCACCCAGATCAAGCACACATCAGAAAGGCTGAGATATATTCTGGTAATGAGGCAACTTGACGTGCTCGCCTATGCCGGGTCGGTCCACCAGAACAACGGTTCGCTACTGGGGTCTAAACTTGCACGAAGTTGAGGCATTCCGACCTGCATAAAATGGGCTGCACCAAAGACGGAGGTGAAGCAAATCTGCTTTGAATTTCGGGCGAAACGTTTGTGCAAAACAACAAGGGGCAAGTAGACTGCTCAACGTGTGCAGCCCACAAGAAGACTGACAGTTCAGGCATATCCGCGAGTGCCAACGAAGGATTCCAACTCGGGTTAAAATATGGGTGTGTGGTAGAATATGTTGGCTCTCGGAAGCTGAAAAGTAACAAGGGTGTCCCGGGGGGAGCCTTCTCCAAAGAAGGGGTTCAAGAAAACGTGAAGACGCATGGACTTTCGAGAAATCTCTTTTCGGCTTTCAATTGTTAAAACCAAAAAAACTTTGGAAGTCTCATAACATGGTCCGAGGGCACAAACGGCGCCTGTAAATAGGCGAAAGGTCGAAGCAGCAATGCAGGTTCTGTATCCCGAAGAGGGTCGGAAAGGTGTCTGCTTGCATGCTCTCCCAGACTTTGTTCTCAGGTCTTCCGTACTACAGCTTTGAAAATGTGAGTGTCCCCCATACTCGGGCACAAAGCGGCGCGTGGGAAACCTTTTAGCGGCCTATTGGCATACCAGCACCCTTGGCTGGATCGCAGAATGGGTGCTGTCAACACGTAAGAGGTTTGAGAGGAACATTCACCTCGGCATCACTTAGAAATTCAGTCATTGAACACCTCGTAGCTCAGTCCACAATCCCTGAAACGTCATGAAACCCCAGGAGAAGCCGGTCTTCAGTGCAAATAGGGGTTCTGGAGAAATAGTACTGCGAAACAAGATGGATCATTTGGCAAGCTCGAAGACAGAATATTGCACGCGTCTTCCAGTTTGCCAACTGCCGGCAAGCTGGACACAGTATTGCAGAGTATTGCGTTAGAAAAAAGCACTTCTTCGGACAGGATCTCGAGCTAGTAAGAAGTCACGTTGAGTGAAGACGCCATGTATTTTAACAGTGTACTAGGTCGCCTCGTAACTAGGGCAACTGAATGCGAAGCTGCAGTTTAACCCCTGGTCCCGCTCATCAAAAGCTTACATGAAAAATCCTTGATTACGAGCAGTCCCTAAGGCATGCTGAAGGTGACGAGTAGTGATGCCTTACACCGATTTAAATTGGGCAGACGTAAACGCGTTTTCATGACTCTCTGAGCACTTCTCACGGGATTCCACAGAAAAAGCTCAAAGATGGACTGCATACGAAAGTGCTGCTACAAATTGCACGGGGGACAACACGCAAGTTGATTTGCTATGCCAGAAACCTCGAGAGCGAAGAGAAACCCGGTTACTATGTTCACGGTGCATTTAAAAATTTGACCTGAACGTGCGGAGATCCGCCTAGGCTTCACTACACACGAGCCGTCAGAAGCTTTAAAACAGTGAAAGGTTGGCTCGTGTTAGGAGGGCTGAGAAGTCGAAGGGGAATCGATTATTGTAGAGGCAGCGCAATCTTTCGCAACAGGCAGAAAGTGAAAACCCTTGAAGAAAGGAGATACGCGGCGTTCCGTCACCACTTAACAGGGGCGTTCGCTAAACTAGAAAGTGTTTGTGAAAACTCTTGGCAAAGTTGTACTTGTAAAACTAGGTGTAGCGCAGAGCAGTCGGTGAGGAAAGAATGAGTTATGAGCGGAACAGTATGGAGCTGCTGTGCTACCTTGGCGATATCGCTGGCAACTCCACCCTCGTTGGGCGAGAACACGTGCAAACTACTCTGAACTTATTTCGCAATAGCCACGAATATGATGGCTGCCGTTACTTTGCGCTGAAGCGACATTAACCAGATAATATGAACAGCGGTCTTTCCTGTGTTGCCGCCGGGGTTCGTATCTATCGACGAAAGGTACTCGAGTTTCTCTTCACCCTTAGATCGACAACCTGTTGTATTCGGTGAATTTCAGTCATTTGAATTCCATGAAAAACTTACTTTCGTATATTACATAAGTGATACAATTGGCAAACTTCGCGCGCAACTATACTGGGATCTACAAGCTCTATCTTTTTAAAAAATATTCACATTAGGAGGTACCTATCCCTGCCCGTTTCTCTCGTCACTTTTGAGCATAGAAAAGTCTAAAGTGCTCTAACGTAAGTAAGACTCCATCTATGAACTCAACTGCATCAGGTCATCAGGGCACTCGACATCTTCAGCGTTCCGCTCGCGCTCTTCCCCCTCCGCCCCGCTCCGCTCCGCCCCACCGGCCCCATCGCGTGGCCCGCCCCGGTCGCTCTCCGTAACACTCCGTCTCGTCTGCACCGGGCGCGGGCGCTGGCCGGGCGGGACGATCACTCGTGTCATCGGAAATTAAACCACGACGATCCAAACGACCACAAAATTGTTTTCAACATCTGCACTTGACTTTATTTTCGGTAAAAATTGCTCCATAGAGGCAAAAAGTGATCCTGTGCTAGCAATGTAAACCTTTCCCTTTTCTTACCAGCGTGCTAGGGTTATACTAATCGTTTGATTGTAGCCATGGAATTCCATCGGCCAGTGGTGGTTCGGCCTTCGGCCACCTACGAGCAGGGCGCAATCGAGCAGCTCTTCCTGGAGTGCGCCCCAGCTCATCCCGTGGTCTACGGTTCAGCACTCAGCGTAGTACTCAAACAACTTGAAACAATAATATGAAATCGGCATTCCGTTACACTGCTGCTTTACTCTCTTCTTCAGAGCAGCTCGGTGCCTCTTGATGTGTGCTACTGGCAATACAAACGTCATCCTAATCTTCCGACTGTTATATCCTAACACGGCAGCCTCCGTTTGGCAGGAATGACGAAAATACTGCAATCTTTGGCAAAATAAGTGTTGGCAACTTGATTGAGAACGCGGTGCTTTCGCTGACCGCATCTTGCACCCAGACTGGGGCTCTTGTGGGATACATCGCGTTGTGAGCCCCATGCTAACCCCCGACGTACTCCGCACGCAGTTTCCTGCACGAATCTCGTGAAGGATTAATTTATCTCAGTGAAAATTTAATGCTTCTGCCACATCGGTCGAGAATGTGTCTGGTATCGTTAGCGGATAGAATCAATTTGGTGCACACTTGTCGTTTCCACGTTGTGCTCCGGGCGTTTTATCAAGTTCCGGCTTTCTGCGAGGTTATGGGATGGGGCGGTTTTCCTTGTTATCGTATTGTCTAGTAATTCTGTAAGGAGGTGCCTTGGTATTTTTCTTGGGATATGAGCCGAATTGCACTCGGAGGAGCCCGCGCGCAGGTTGACCGGCCCGGCGAAAGTCGCACCGAAAGGCGTGGACGTCGATGCCGCGCAAAAGTGGCTAAGTACGGAGGCGGCTAAATGTGGGCACGAGGCTGCGCGCACTTTGTGGGTCAAGACGTTGTTCGTGAAGAAGGGTTTTGAGACCACTGCGCCGAAAGCTCTCCTACAAGGAGCATTTACAGCCAAAATTGACGTCTCGTGCATTTTCCTCTCGGGGCCGGAGGTGACTTTCGTTGGAATTCCATCACATATATGTCGTGTCATCTTGTAAGATTTTTTCCGAAGCGTACCAAGCGTACCAAGCGACAAGGCGGGTTCAATGCTGGGCCATGCTTGGTCTCGTAGTCTAAACCCTCCACCTGACAAATACACCTTACACGTTGCCCCCGAACGTGTGTGGAAAGATCTGTCCTGTTCGGGATCAGGCATATGATTATCAACATATTTTTTACATACGCTCCACGTGAGGCGAAGTTCATACCCGAGGCACTGGCGTCCCCTAGAGCGCTCAGAGGGTTGCTTACGATTACGCCTTGCGTTGATGCTATCACATCCTGGGAATTCCCCGAAGTTCGCGCGAGGTGTTCTCTTGACGTGCGCTACGCGGGGCTCAACACAAGTAATTTCATTCCTTGGCATCGAGGTCCTCGGCGTGTTCGGGCGCTGCGCGAGAACGTCCTGAGGTAACATTTGGGGTCCTGCGGGAGGATGCGATACAAAGGGTCTTCAGGGATGGGAAGCGGTGCTAGGACGGGCTCGAGGGACGACGTGTTGTCAGAACAGCTCCCGAGGGCTAAACGGTGCCAGAACGGCTCCTGAGTGAGGAAGCGTTAGCACGGCCCTTGAGGGAGGTCGCCGTGCCAGATTGGCTCCTGAGGAAGGACTTGCTGCCAGATCGGCTCCTGGGGGAGGAAACGGTGCCAGAACAGGTCCGGAGGGAGGAAGCGGTGCCGGAAAGAGTCCTCGGGCAAGGCGCTGTGTGAGAAGGGACTTAAGGAAGGCGCGGAAGGGATCCTTAGATAAGACGCGGTGCCAAGCAGGTGGTGGAGGCGCAGCCTAACTTCTCGAGCCTGTACACCACTGTCGGCCTGTCCATGGAGTACCAACTCGGACTGTATGAATGTCGACGCCAGAAAATTCGTCCCCCACTTCTGGTAGCGCCATTCCTGACCTGGCCCGGCGTTGTGTAGACTGCGAGATCGACAGCTGCGGTGCTTGAAGTATAGTACCGCTTGTTTGCGTATGCCCTTCGCGAGCCACTATTTTGAACTCACACGGTCTGCCCTGCATACCCATCAGGCGCGTATGCCACTCGTCGACCTCATACGTTGTCGCGGTCTGTTGGCGTGTCCTCATTTACGGCCTTCGAAGAGCCGGGGCTGGAAAACTGAAGCGCATGTCATGTCTCGGGATGTGCACTGCCCTACGACCACCGCTCTCCAAGCCTGTTAGGAGTTAAAGTCGACGTGCGCGCGGTTCTGGTCGTCAGGGTCAGATGCATTTCTTCCAGGTTTACATATGGCCTTTGCGTCCTCCCTCTATCCGAAGGGTCGACTGCAGAGCTATATCCGTTCATTCAGAAAACGGTACAATGCCTTGACCTCGGGGCCGGAAGTGACTTCAGTATTTCGAGAAACTGTCAGATTTCACCTCTTGCATTCGCTGGTCCGGGGGGTTGCATGCTTTATGAGCCCCAAGGCCTATTTCTAGCTACTGTCGGTAGCTGGCACTGCTTTTGTCGGATGCTGATGTGTGATCGTTACACGGCGTTCAATAATCAGGTGCGCCGTGCTTGCGTGGAGGACCACGACGACTTGGTCCCTGTTCTGCAGCGTGCGGCCGCACGCAGCTCAGCGTTGACGTCACTTCCACGTACGCAGCTTTCCTCTTGATAGCTTGCCAACGAATCGTACCTCTTGATGTGGCACTTTTGAAAAGCTGTTCAGAACGGTATAGGCGCCATATTTGTTCCAACTCCAACGGCCCCCCCCACTTTTCAATGAGCGTGTAAGCGCAGGCTGTCAGACTTGTGGTCTCTTAAGCCAACAGGGAGGTCGGTGTCATATGGGCTTCCTCAAGGGGTAGATTCCTGTGACCAGCATCATTCTCTTCCACTCGAGTTTTCCTTTCCCAGAGCAGTGTATGTCCGGCTATCACTGCATTCGCGTTTTGTCTCCCCACCCCCCGCTCTCATACCAGGCCATATCTGATGGGTTCCACCCTGAACGCGTCGCGTGTAGAAGAGTTCCTTTTGCACTAACGATCTGTTGCACTTCCTTTGTTTCTTTCTGCAGCCTTCACGGCACCGGAGGAGGACTTCGCATTAGCTCGTCTCATTTCCGCACAGGACGACGCCCACTGTGTGTTAGTGGCAGAGGATGAGGGCAAGCTCGTCGGAGTCATGGCCTTATCCTCAGGTACCTCCTCCCCAAAGCAGCTGGATCGCACGACCCATTTCTTTTGCCTTTAGCCTTTCGTGAAGACTGCGTGATACCTTCCGTCACGATAGCCTGCCCGCTGACGGGTCCTGCAGGACCAGGCTGTTTAAATCATAGCAAACCACTTGTATTGATATTGCCCAAACGGGAAGCTATGTCAGCATTGAACTACCAGCCAGTCCTTTGGAGCTCGTCTTTCGAGCTGGTATGCGCACGGCTGTGAATCATCTGCAGCCGGAAATACGCAGAAAACTCAGATATGATTTCTGCACTTGCCGGGTTCGATACTTGCTTTCGCTAATACCGCGAAAATTGTTCTGTAGTTCTTGTTGTTTCGCGTCGGAATACCATACTCTGTCTGTTTATTGGAAGTGATCTAGAGTGGTCGGTTGTGCTTGCAGAGAAGAGACAAAGAAACGGCAGATCTAAAGGAAACGCTTGTTGTGTGCTGCAGATATCAATGTCAAGCAGCTGCAGAAAGCCTTCGAGTTGGACATGTTCGATAACTTGATGGAAGTTTCCGGAGAAGAGGAAGAAGTTCCTGTCGATTTCGATGATGTGAGAGACCACCTTTGGCGGCTCCGGATGGCTGAAGGACGCTTGTGCAACCGCCCACTGTGATGCGGAAACATTTGCTCCACCTTCGTGTACCTGTAGGCTCTGCCTGACTCCTTGCTGAGTGCACTGACGATATCACTCTCTCTGGTAAAATCTCGGGGTGTATAATTTCCTTCAGGATGGCAAGGAGCCTGAGCCTGAGCCTGAAGCGCCACCAGAGCCTGCGGAGGTAGAGGAAGGAGGAGAGCCGAAGGAAGGCGAAGAGGTTCCTGCCGAGGGTGCTGAGGCAGCGGATGCTCCCCCGGCTGAGGGTGCAGCTGAGCCCTCCGCAGTGGAGGGCGAGGTGCCTCCGCCTGTGGAGGGCGAGGAGGGAGCTGCACCTGTTGCGACTGAAGGCGAGGAAGCCGGTGAAGAGGTTCCTGCTCCAGTTGAGGTGATGCCCGTCAGGGGAGCCAATTATTTTTTCCAGGCGGACGGCAGGGCTGCGTTGCTGTGATAATGGAGATGGCAACTTGTCTTGTTGAAGCACGTTATTCCACAGATCTTGTGAGGCCGGCCTAAATCCTTGCACCATCCCAATTTCAGCACTACGTTCGCAACAACGTGTTAATCGTGCAATCGACTGCGGTTGCAGCAAGCTGAAATCCCAGTTCGTGTTCTGATCCTTTTTGCTTCGAGGGCCTCAAGTTCTCCACGGTGCCTGGTTTTTTGTAGGAGCCGGAGCCCGAACCCGAACCCGAGCCCGAAGAGGACGAGAATGCGATTGTGCCATCGGTAGCCTTTGCGATCTCAATGTTCTGTTTGGACCCACAATATGATACGGAATCCATGGACTTCTTGGAGCCTGCGTTCAACGCTTATGCCGATAAGGACTATTGTCTGCTTACCCTGCCACACCAGGCACATGAGCCCTACCTCCTGCGGCAGTTCACTCGTGTGATGCCGCGGTCGGACACATCATTCCCCGAAGTTCTCTACCTTACACACCGAGCTGGTCTGATTGCTGACTACAAAGTGCTCCTTGCCACGGAGTCGTACGTCCCGCATGCCGTGTCCCTAGACCTCTCGGAAATTTCTTTGTTTCGGTTGTTCTGTTATTCTTTCAGGCCAGTGGGCGACCAGAGGCCAACGTTCGAAAAAGTGTGGTCACTGCTGGATCCACAGGCACCTGGATGAAGTGCGCAGCCTCCTGGTTGCGCAAGAGAACCGTAAGACCCTCTACAACGACTTTTTGGAAGGTCTTGGGTCCTCTAGCATGGTGATCTGCTGCCAGGGCCAAGTCATCGGTATGACGATAGTGGAGAAGGACGTCGATCTGTCATACCTGGGCTCCAACTTTGAGCTCGAGGTTAGCCTTCCGCCTTCTCTGCGGCCACATCACGCGCTCTTTCCAGTGAGGGCCGGAGCGAGGAACGGGCCCCTGCATCCCCGTTTTCAGGATATGAACCACTTGCATTCCAAGTCATCTCTGAGCTCCCGAAAGGCCTTAGCAATGTGTGGGGGATCAGGCTCATCACACGGGCGTTAGCTTCAAGAGGGCCGTATCAAACCAAGCACAGGCAGATGCTTGCTTGCGCCCCCCGGGCTTCTCCAAGTTAGGCACGCACGTGAGACTTGCACACCTTCCGAAAGATGGGCCTTGTCAAAGTGTTCCTGTTCGGCCCGAACACTTGAAAAGCTCATTATGTCATCCCCGGAGCCGTCAGGGTGTCGGCACCGACAGCTGATGTGCGCTGCAAAGGGAGATGGGGCATCTACAGAGTTGCATCGCACTGCAGTATCACGGGGTCGATACCTTTGCCCTGCTGAAATACTTTGTGCTGAACCCCATCTTCAATCACCACCGTCGTCTGTTCCTCATGGAGCTCATGCGCTTAAAGGGTGCCTCCGTTCTCATCCTGAAAGTCCAGCAGCCGCACGACATGGTCCCTGAGGTTGTACTGCCAGACTTCTTCCAGGTACCTTCCTGGCACCTTACTGATATGGGAGGGAATCACGTTCGGAGGTGCGATCGCATGGAGCACGATGTTGCTCCCTTTTGAGAGGGCGGTTTTGTGTGAAGTATGCCCTGCCTTGGGAGCGGATAAAGTCAGGAGGCGCCATCACATGGAGGCAGACAGTGTCACCGGTTTAAGGTGGTTCAGCGGGATCAACAAAGTTACAACGCGGGTTCCCTCCCCTCCAGCTGAGTGGCCGTGCGGTGCGACCTGGGGCTGGCTTCAGGTTCCCTCCCCTCCAGCTGAGTGGCCGTGCGGTGCGACCTGGGGCTGGCTGCAGGTTCCAGGACGGCTCAGTGGAGCTCGCTCCGCACCGTTTTCACTTTTCGTGATGGCGCGGAAACTGGCAGCGCGGGTCAAGCCCACCGTGAATGCGCGCATCGTGGTGGTGGGAGCTTGGAGACAGGCCTCGCCTGCCTCAGCCTCCTGCAGGTGCAGGACATGAACTTTTGCCGGCCTCACCCTACTGGCCCCAGGGAGCGTGGCGGTTGGCTGGCCTCTGGCGCCGACAGCCTTGCCAGCTCGGCCTCGCTCACGGGTGCTTCCAAACCACTCCCCATGAATCCCCCCTTGGCTGGCGACTGACTGTATGCTGCAGTTGGTTGCTACCTAAACTACCACGTAGCGTGCATGTATCGGCATGCTGAATAGTCGCGTGCCAACCGGGTGCTGTGCTTGGCAGGTGACAATCGTGGATGAGCGCATGGTGGAGCTAGACAGGGAGGCGCACGAGATTGTGCTGGAGTCTGGTCGGCGTTTGCCCTATGAGGTTCTGCTTCTCACCACAGGTGCTGTCCCTGCTCGCGCTTTCTTCTGTGGCAACTTTGTGCGGCGCGGATCCCTCTGACTTCTGCCGCCGCTTTGTGCGGCGCGGATCCCTCTGACTTCTGCCGCCACTTTCTGCAGCGCGGATCCCTCTGATTTCGTTGAGATACCCGTGCCCCGGCGCCAGTCGTTAAGTAGTCCGCATATCTGTCCCGTGCTGCGGAGACTGGAGATCAGATTGGGAACTTGGCACCTTCGCGCCGGCATCTCAACTGGTGCGGGTGGGTATCCACGGGCCGCTGAGCCGCCGAGCCCAAAAATGGCTCCCTGGCCATTGGGCAAGAATAAGATGCAGCAGCTCCGTCCCACGTGTTGGCGCGGTTGTTGCATGCTCCTTATCTTGACTAGTCAGCAGCATGTATATTCTCTGAAGGCGTGCTCTGTGTGCATCGTGCCAGGGCTGCAAGATCAGACCAGGTACAGGTTGGGGATCGAGGTGAACGACCCAGTGCCGGTGTATAATCTGTTGGAGATCCTCAACTCGCTGACGGAGGAGGAGGCATCGGGCCTTGAGGGGATCATAGTGTACGGCAGCTCATTCGAAGCAATGCAATGCCTGCAGACGCTCGGCCAGCGAGGAGTGCCATCTGAGGCTGTTTCGCACATCATGCCACCGACGGAGATGCAGGCGGCACAGGTGGTCAAGAAGGCAAGTCGGATCGTCCTTTCCCCTCACAGGATGCTCGTTGTTCTGATGCCTTCAATAATGTGTGGATAATTTCTGTGCAATTCACCCGTGACATATGGATCCAGAACAGAGTTGGGGTCAGGGGATGTCTGTCGTGCGTGAGGGACGCCTAATGGTGCATGTGTTCCCCATTCTGTGTATTGGATACCGGGCCTCGTGCGGATGTCGTGGTTTTCGCTGGCGCTTCGATCGATGTATTGGAAGAACGATGGAGATTCCACTTCTTTGAGCTTTGTTTGAGAATGTGAGTTCCCTCCACTCCGCCTCCCCTGAGAAGTCGGCTTGGGCTGATGCAAGCAGGGCCTCGAAAAGGCATACGACATGGAGCAAGTGTTTGACATGGCGCAGTTCTCCCAAATGCGATTGATGCGGGTGGATTTCGATGAACAAGGTGCCACCGCCGTGTTCGACAAGGAGGGGCAGACTGTTTCAGTCGGGGCAGACATAGTGATCACGTGCGATGCTCCCGACGTCGACCCAGATATTTTCCGCAGCCTGAACTCAAACTCCATCGTTTATGACGGCCGACTGGTAGTAGATAATGAATTCCGCACCAACGATCCGGTGCGCGCCCACCGGCAGCATTATGACCCAGTGGCGTGCGGTCTCTGTGCAGCATTCAGATCCAAAGACCCGCCGCATGTTTTCTGTTTGGGAATCTAATTTTGCCATCCATGACGGTGACGCCCCATTTATTTCACTTGTTCGGTTGGATGAAATGTGGACTCCCCTGTGGATGGTTTACGTGACCTATCCTGTGAAAGTGTACTTGTGAGCCTGCTGCACTCCCAGAGAGTTCAGCTTTGCTTTGAGAAGCCGAGGGCACATCCGCTGAAGCGTGGCTGCTGGTTGGTGTTGCAGGATATATATGGCGCAGGCAGCCTGTGCAAGTTCTCTCGAAAATTTGGGAAGTGCCCTAATATGGAATATTTCAATGCGTTGGAAGTGGGACGCCAGCTGGCATCATCCATTGTGACCCGCTTCTCAGGGAACGTTGGCGAGGACCACCTGCCCATACTGATTCTTCCAAAGGTAATCCACCACCTGGTTCCTCCCCGCCTTTATGTCACCTCTTGGGCTGTTTGCTTACAATACCAACAGAGATGGAATACATCCATTCAAATTACCTGCTGCACAATCGAACCAAACATATCATGGGGTGGCAACGAGATGCGATGTCCAATCACTGCAATGAATTGCAATTTCTCGAACGTTGCTTAATCGTTCATCCCTCGGGTTCCAATAGGTTGGCGCCTGATTCTTGGAGGCTGGCTCCGACCTCCCAGTGTACTTCACGGAGCGTTAGGGGAAAATAGTTTGTGTTGGAAGACACTGGACCTAACGATGATGGATGCTTGCTACAGGCTGTTGGGGGTGTGATTCCGGGCAAGATCAATGCTTTCTACCTGGCCCTGCCGCACGTGTTCGCTAAGGCCTGCTTTGGCGATCTCCCTGGAGGAAAGAGCTATTCCAGGAGCAAGGAGGGTTACTTCTGCCTGCAGGTGTGCCCCGCGCGAGCTTCTTACCTCAGCTCAGACTGTTGCTCTCGGTCCAGTGAGTATAACTTTGCTCGCACAAATGAAGCATGGCGGGGCTGGGGCGCAGGTGGATAAAGGAGGAATCATCGCGGGCTTAGTGTACTGTGGCAAGCGCCCGGTGAACATCCACAAAGTAAGCGTCCGCGTGACCCGCACAGCATGCTTCCGCTTTTGCCATTCCGCAAGCAATGGCAGGAACACCCTCCTGACTTGGTAGCTGATAGTATACTGATTGCACCCTTACCCTTGCAGATGAGTCTTCTCATGGGACTTCCCGCAGAATTCCTCGATCTCAATAAGAACTTCCCACAGGTGTGTTCACGCATTAAACTGATTTGCATCCATGCAGCTCACTCACCCACCCTGCAACTAGAGCTTTCTGTGGTTTGTAGTTGGGACAGTCGGAGGTATGTGGTACTCCCTACCTCCGATGTGGTATCTCTGCCCTCCGAGCTGCACGGGCCATCTCTCCACCACTCCACCAAGCCTATGCGCAGGACCACCCCTCTGCTCCCTGAGCCTCACTGGACCACCTGAGCCCCTCTGCCACTGCCCTGCCGGCGCACCGCTGCTGTGTCTCTGAAGCCGGCTCACCTCTGCCACTCGAGCCATCTCTTCACCACCAAGCCCACAACCGGGATCACTCCGCTGCCCTCTGCCCGCCCTAGAGCCTCAAGAGAGCTTGCCCACCCATGGAATCTCAAGGGTTGTCCCAAGGGGCTGAGAATGATAAACTGGATTGCCCTCATCCGAACCTGCGTACCCGCCACCGGCTTGTGCCTGCCACCCTCTACCCCCAGCGTCAAATCTATGGGACTGAAGCCCTTGCCCTGAATGCCTTAAGGAAGCTACGAGCTTGAGCAATGCGCTCCACCATATATATGTGTGTGTACCAAGGACCAACGGGTCCCATCCATCAACCGTGAGCCACTGGGGGGCATGCCAGCAGGGTCCGGTTACTCCGTAACCCCGGGACCAACTATTGTTGGGCGATGATCGGTCACATGGTATCATCTTTCCATGCTGCTTTGCATCCGGGTTGGTGGTATCTCGTCACGGCCCCGCCCTGGAATATGTATGAGTTGGTGGTATCTTGTCACGGCCCCGCCCTGGAATATGTATGAGTTGGTGGTATCGCTTGTCGGCCCGCCCCTGGAATATGGAAGTTGGTGGTACCTTGTCACGGCCCCGCCCTGGAATATGTATGAGTTGGTGGTATCTTGTCACTGCCCCGCCCTGCTCCTGATTTGCTTTTCACATCCACTGGGCTGATGGTTAGTTGGCTTTTTTCGGCTGATCTCATGCCATTCAGAGTGTACACTGCAGCTTGGGACCCCTTTCTGGTTTGAAACCTTTAGGTTTGCTTGGGCTTGAGCACCGGATTGGAATATTTCCATGACAGAGATGCGGTGCAAAGCTGGATGAGCTCCCAGCTACCCCACATTTTCGGCTGTGATTTGTGTTTGTGATGGGTTCGGGATGTGCCAAAGTGCATGGTATCTTGTCACGGCCCCGCCCTGTTCCTGAATGCTTCTCACTCCACTGGGATGATGGTGGGCTGGCTTTTGTCGGCGGATTTCATGCCATTCAGTGTGTGAGTATGCTTATCTTTGCGACTCCTTTGGCACCCCGAAGCCACAGGAGACTGTACTATGTACCCACGCCGGGGATCAAAGGATTCAGCACACACTTCGGGACACTCATCCGGATTCTCCGGATCTCACTAGTGAAGAATGGGACCCCCTAAGCCTCGCTGAGCCACCCGAGCCCCTCTGCATCTGCATTGCCAGCGCACTGCCGCCTTGTGCCTGAAGCCGGTTCATCCCTGCCCCCCGAGCTGCGCGAGCCATATCTCCATCACCAAGCCCACGCGCAAGACCACCCCTCTGCTCCCTGAGCCTCACTGGGCCACCTGAGCCCCTCTGCGGCTGTCTTGCCGGCGCACTGCTGCTGTGTCTCTGGAGCCGGCTCACCTCTGCCAATCGAGCCACCCCTCCACCACCAAGCCCACATCCCACATCACCCCGCTGCCCCCTACAGCCTGATCTCAAGAGAGCTTGCCCACCCACGCCACGGCCAGAATGCCCAAGCGCTGTCCCAAGGGGCTGAGAATGATAAACTGGGTTGCCCTCATCCAAACTTGCGCATCCGCCACCGACTTGCGCCTGTAGCCCTCTACCCCCAGCACCAACTCCCCGTGACTGGAGCCCTTGCGCTGATTGCCTTGCGAGGTGGCCGCGAACTTGAGCAATGCGCTCCACACTTGCGCTGTAACTGTCACGCCGCACCATTCCTACTTGGGGTCCCATCAGTTGCCTGTGTGTCCCAAGCCCTCCCAGTGGCCGATAGTTCACCACCCGGTCGTCGCCTTCCCGACAGCTGCTCACTGTTAGTTCTGGCGTGGCCAGCAACCTCGCCCGGTGGGCACGGAAGCTGATGAGATGCCGTATGCTGCCGTGCAACCTGTTGTAAGTGGTCATTGCTGCCGGGATGGGCCCTCGGGCTCTGAGGGGCCCGGCGTGTGTCAACTCCACCCGCGGACCTCCCCACATCTCCCCCGTCATCCTCATCAGTTCCCCCCATGCCATCAACCCCCCCAAGAAGGCCGGCCACCCGCCTGCTCGCCCCCATCAAGGTGGCCACCCCTCCCTCAGCCAAGGCCATTGCTTGCTCCGGCGAGGCCCCACTCTGCTCCTGAGTCCAGACCCCACTCCCCGGGCCCGGCGACAAAAGGTCATCCCACTCATTCAAGATATCCTCGACACTTGACGCCGCCTGGCTGAGCCCGCCTATGCCTGCCCGTGCCCCTCCAGATCGCGCCTCGGCGGTGCCCCCTCCTTGACCCCCCACAGTGCCCAGATGCTCCACCTCCCGCCGCACGTCCTCCATGCTCTCCAAAAGCCTCGATGCCATCGCGCCTGCCTCGCCTGCCTCACCGGAAGCCTGCCCAGACCGCTCACGCTGCGTTCCCTCGGATTCCTGCATCCCACCGCCAGACCCATCATGCGTGGCATAGTCTGTCTCCTCGAACGCGTCCTCCCACGCTCTGTCCATCAGTGCCAACCTCTCCGCCCCTTCCCGTCGGTCCGCCTCCCCCCGATCCAGGTCCGGGCTCATGCCTCCTCTCACACGCCCTCCGCCAGCCCAACGCCACCCACTTCCGGCCGGACATCGCCCTACAACCCGCCTGATGATAGCCCTGCAACCCCCCGTGCAAGCGCGAAAGAAAGCAGCCTGACCCACTTCTCCTTCCAGCCCACTGCCCCGCCACGTGCCGCTTCCTCGTCCTCGTCCTCGTCCTCGTCCCCATTGCCATCCACCTGCTCTCCCCCTTCCGCGTTCGCCTCCATGTACCGCCGCTCCCTGAAGCGCCGCTGCGTCTTCCGAAGGAATCCATACGCCGCAGGCCCCAGCCCACCGTACACCTCCACCCCAAAGGGGATGAAGTGATGTGGGCGGACATCCCCGTACGTCGCCACCTTGCTCTCCTCTACCTTCTTCGCTGCCGCCCCGGGGGCCATCATGGCCGCTCCCAGGTGCGCGTCTGACATTGGCCGCGCCGTGGCCACATCAAACAGCACATGCTGACCCGGTCCCTCCGCATCTAACACTGTCACATCCGGGCAATGATTCCGTGAGTAGGTCAGGTAGCCCGCGAAGTCATCGTGCAATGCAGGCGCCAAGGGATAGGCAGACTTGGCCACCTCGAACAGCACCCTCTGCAGTTTGTGGTGGATGATGAGTACCAATTTCCTCCCCCAGCCCCCACTCCCCCACGGCATGCCAGTAAGTGTGTCCCGTTGGGATCCCGCTCTCCTCCACAATCGGGGCACTCCTCCACTTGGCCAAGGAGGGGCTGCTCCGCATGAAGAATGTGCCGCAGGGCCACCCGGTATCCCGCCGAACTGAGCTCCAGGGCTGGGCAGCATGGAACACCCCTCAAGAAAGCAGGCCCAATGCTGTTGAAGGTCACCGAGAAAAGCCAGGGGAGCCGAAGCCAATCCGCAGGGTGGAGGACAGCAGCATAGACCCGTTGGGCACGTTTTTGAGACCTGCTGTAATCACTCAACTTCTTGACGCCGTCTGCCTTTGGCACTTGTGGTGGCAAATGCTCATTTGCTCCCCTCACCTCCCCAATCACCTCCATCGCCTCCGACACCTGTGTGTGTGTGTGTGTGTGTGGTGTGACTGCATTCATGACATAACCATGGACCAACAGGTCCCATCCATCGACCGGGAGCCACTGGGGGGCATGCCAGCAGGGTCCGCTTACTCCGTTACCCAGAGACCAACAATTGTTGGGCGATGATCGGTCACATCGTTTCATCTTTCCATGCTGCTTTGCATCAGGGTTGGGAACATGTATGAGTTTGTGGTATCTTGTCACGGCCCCGCCCTGCTCCTGATTTGCTTCTCACATCCACTGGGATGATGGTGGGCTGGCTTTTGTTGGCCGATCTCATGCCGTTCAGTGTGTGTGTGCGTATGCCCGCATGCTTTCATTTTTTGACATGGGGTGTCCATGCTGTATCGTGTGACTGCATTCATGGCATAACCATGGACCAACGGGTCCCATCCATCGACCGTGAGCCACTGGGGGGCATGCCAGCAGGGTCCGCTTACTCCGTAACCCAGAGACCAACAGTTGTTTGGCGACGATCGGTCACATCGTATCATCTTTCCATGCTGCTTTGCATTTGGGTTGGGAATATGTATGCGTTTGTGATATCTTGTCACGGCCCCGCCCTGCTCTTGATTTGCTTTTCACATCCACTGGGATGATGATGGGCTGGCTTTTGTTGGCCGATCTCATGCCGTTCAGTGTGTGTGTGCTTATCATTGTATTGCAAGTGCATATCACTTAGGTGCCCGCATGTTTCCTTTTTTTTGACATGGGGTGTCCATGCTGTGTGGTGTGACTGCATTCATGACATAACCATGGACCAACAGGTCCCATCCATCGACCGGGAGCCACTGGGGGGCATGCCAGCAGGGTCCGCTTACTCCGTAACCCAGAGACCAACAGCTGTTTGGCGACGATCGGTCACATCGTATCATCTTTCCATGCTGCTTTGCATTTGGGTTGGGAATATGTATGCGTTTGTGGTATCTTGTCACGGCCCCGCCCTGCTCTTGATTTGCTTTTCACATCCACTGGGATGATGATGGGCTGGCTTTTGTTGGCCGATCTCATGCCGTTCAGTGTGCTTATCATTGTACCAACGCCGGGGATCAAAGGATTCAGCACACACTTCGGGACACTTATCCGGAATCTCCGGAGCTCACTCGTGAAGAATGAGACCCCCTAAGCCTCGCTGAGCCACCCGAGCCCATCTGCATCCGCAACGCCAGCGCACTGCTGGCTTGTGCCTGCAGCCGGCTCACCCCTGCCCCCCGAGCTGCGCGAGCCATATCTCCACCACCAAGCTCACGCATAGGACCGCCCCTCTCTCTGCTCACTGGGCCACCTGAGCCCCACTGCGACTGCCCTGCCGGCGCACTGCTGCTGTGTGCTGTGAAGCTAGATCGAGCCACCCCTTCACCACCAAGCCCACATCCCACAGCACCCCGCTGCCCCCTACACGCCCTAGAGCCTGGTCTGAAGAGAGCTTGCCCACCTACACCACGGCCAGAATGTCCAAGGGTTGTCTCAAGGGGCTGAGAATGATAAACTGGGTTGCCCTCATCTGAACTTGCACACCCACCACCGACTTGCGCCTGTAGCCCTCTACCCCCCGCACCAGCTCCACATGATTGAAGCCCTTGCTGTGATTGCCTTGCAAGGAAGCTGCGAACTTGAGCAATGCGCTCCACACTTGCCCTACAACTGCCGTGCCGCACTGTTCCTACTTTGGCTCCCATCCCCACAGTTGCCTGTGTGTCCCAAGCCCTCCCGGTGGCCGATAGTTCACCATCCCAAGTGTGTATGCTTATCCTTGCGACTCCTTTGGCGCCCCGTAGCCACAGGAGACTGTACTATGTACCCACGCCGGGGATCAAAGGATTCAGCACACACTTCGGGACACTCATCCGGATTCTCCGGATCTCACTAGTGAAGAATGGGACCCCCTAAGCCTCGCCGAGCCACCCGAGCCCCTGTGCATCTGCACCACCAGCGCACTGCCGCCTTGTGCCTGAAGCCGGTTCATCCGTGCCTCCCGATCTGCGCGAGCCCTATCTCCACCACCAAGCCCACGCGCAAGACCACCCCTCTGCTCCCTGAGCCTCACTGGGCCACCAGAGCCCCTCTGCGGCTGTCCTGCCGGCGCACTGCTGTATGGCTCCCCAGTGTGTGTGTATGCTTATCCTTGGCGGTTATCCCTGTGGTGCCATTCTGGCGGGCACTGCCTCTTGGAGAGCTCGGTAGATTCGTCTGTCGTGCTGCGAGGTGAGGCAGAAGGTGGTGATGTACAACTTCTGTGTTCTCCCTTGAATTTTGTGGGGAGCACTTAGGTGCCCGCATGTTTCCTTTTTTTGACATGGGGTGTCCATGCTGTGTGGTGTGACTGCATTCATGACATAACCATGGACCAACAGGTCCCATCCATCGACCGGGAGCCACTGGGGGGCATGCCAGCAGGGTCCGCTTACTCCGTAACCCAGAGACCAACAGTTGTTTGGCGACGATCGGTCACATCGTATCATCTTTCCATGCTGCTTTGCATTTGGGTTGGGAATATGTATGCGTTTGTGGTATCTTGTCACGGCCCCGCCCTGCTCTTGATTTGCTTTTCACATCCACTGGGATGATGATGGGCTGGCTTTTGTTGGCCGATCTCATGCCGTTCAGTGTATGCTTATCCTTGCGAATCCTTTGGCACCCCGTAGCCACAGGAGACTGCACTATGTACCAACGCCGGGGATCAAAAATATGTGTATGTGTGTATGGAGCACTTACAGTTGTTTGGCGACAATCGGTCACATCGTATCATCTTTCCATGCTGCTTTGCATTTGGATTGGGAATATGTATGCGTTTGTGGTATCTTGTCACGGCCCCGCCCTGCTCTTGATTTGCTTCTCACATCCACTGGGATGATGGTGGGTTGGCTTTTGCTGGCCGATCTCATGCCGTTCAGTGTATGGAGCACTTAGGTGCCCGCATGCTTTTCTTTTTTTGACATGGGGTGTCCATGCTATGTGGTGTGACTGCATTCATGGCATAACCATGGACCAACGGGTCCTATCCATCGCCGTGAGCCACTGGGGGGCATGCCAGCAGGGTCCGCTCACTCCGTAACCCAGAGACCAACTATTGTTGGGCGATGATTGGTCACATCATATCATCTTTCCATGCTGCTCTGCATCTGGGTTGGGAATATGTATGAGTTGGTGGTATCTTGTCCCGCCCTGCTCCTGATTTGCTTCTCACATCCACTGGGATGATGGTGGGTTGGCTTTTGTTGGCCGATCAGTGTGCAATGCAGCGTGCCTCACAGTGGCTAATTCATGTTTAGAAGTCATTTTTCTTGTTATCCAATGTTGACGCCTGCCTTGATGTGCAACAGGTGGAGGACATGCTCGATTATATTAGTTCAATTTGGGCATGCGCTTATTTTCATGATAAATTCGCTCTCCTCAAGGACAACTTGATAGGTGACATGAAGATCAAGGCATCGGGTCCCGAAGGTTTCCTAGCCGGCACTGCCAAAGGTGTTGTTCAGGACTGCATCATTGAGTTTGTCAGATCGAGGATTGCTGAGCTTTCCATGTACACATTGCCGTATGAGACCACATAAACATGTGTATTGAGTACACCAACTGTATTTAATAAGTGAGGCTTGTACAAGAAAGCGCCTTCTTGTTTAGAATGCCATGCAGGATTGATGATCGGGATATTGTTTGAGTTGCTTCGGACTGGAATGGTAGACGTGCGCAACATGTGATTTTCAGTGTAAATACCATGACACAGTCGTTGTGGCAAAGATAAAGCAGAAATTGTCAACCCTGTGTGATTATGAGATCCGACATATCAAAGAAACGACCGTCAGTTTTCGGATCTGGCGAACTTACCGCAAGCGTTCCCAAGAGCTCTTCGGCATGTTAAAGCATTTCTTACTTGACTGCGGGTGCGCACCGCCCCTGAGTGTGGTTGGGCGTCCGGAGCAATTGAGCTGCCGGTCAATATTACCGATGTCTATAGTTTCAAAATCGTGCATCACCCCTAGCCTTTGCGAGCATCCCTCTGTCGTATCACAGAGCGGTGCAAATAGGGTGCTATTACAAAAGCCATATTTAGTGTAAAAATCGATAGCTGCGACAGCTTCATATATTTGTATATGCTGTAAAATATCTTGACCATCGATAATTTGTGAGGTGTGCGGCGAAACGATGCCTAGCAGACAACGCCTGCCAAGAATCTCGAAAACGGTCAAAACGTTCGGTTTGTTCCACAAAATAATCACAATGGTTTTATATAATATGACGATCACGATGCGCGTATGCAAATGACGAATATCGCAGTATGTGCATAGGCAAATAATTTCAATAGCACTACATTCCGGGTAGGCAAATAATTAGAGATGGTTAGGGGGCAGCGCGTCACATCTGAGAGTCTATATGGAGGGGGGATGTCCGAATCGTCCCCATGCATGCGGGGATAGCGCCGTTGGGGGGGGGGAGGTGAAGATTGGGGAAGGGGAGTTTAATCGATAGAAAAATACGCGAGTTGCGCTTGCATGCGATTTTGCAACTGTTTATTTGCTTGGATACCGAAACAGGGATCGAACCTCCACTCTTCCACTGGTAATAACACGAGCAGTATAGTCATACCACCGAGATGTGATGCGGTAATCAAATGGATGTGATGTGCGCAACCGAATATTTTTTGCAAAATCATCCTCGCTCCCCAAATTGATAAATTATGATGATTGTGATTCGTGTGACGTGTTGTGATATACATCGCATATTTTATTGCGAGTACCCTCAATCTCACACGAATGATTTCACTGCAGACATGGGTCGCACGACCCGCATCCGCGTTATGCTGACGGAAGACGAGGCACGATACCTTGGCTGTCGAGAGCGAAGCGGCAATAAATAAGCGCAAGCGAGAAGGACATGTATCTGTAGACGAAGGTGCGATGGAGCTGGCAAATATCGGCTGAATAAATATTTGATGATCGATTATTGGCATATCGGTTGACTTTGCTAATAACCATAATCGAATAATACGGTGCTAGCGGTGTTTATTGCCGATTGATTATTGAGTATTTCCTCGAAAACAGCCGAAATAATTATTTCCTCGGGGAAACAAAAAGTATTAATTGGCCAGGTCGCCCAATCATCGGAAAAGAAAACAAACGAACGAAATTATTAAATAATTATTTCGACGTGTCACTACAATAAGAACAAACCATAGGCGCGAAATAACTCGAATCTCGCTCCGCCAACAAACGACAAAGCCTTAGAAAGCGACATATATTTTGCATTTCCGAATAGGTTTAATGTGCTTATTACCACAATTCCGTGGGCGATGCCTTGCGGCGATATATAGCCCAAACCCAGTTAACCCAAGTTGACTTTTGAGTAAATTTGGAAGCCCGAACGCCCCATATATCGGTCGATGCTCTGATTCGCCGTTTCTGGAGCGAAAACGGTCGAAACAGTGCTGTAAATAGCTGGTGAAAACCCCCCATATATCTGAAACCAATAGCAAACGCCAATTTAAGTCTGCAAGAGAATAAAAATTAGTTTTTATAGACGTATGCGCGAAGCTTTTGCCACGTGGCTTGAACCCCATCGCCGTACAGCGCCTGAAATAGGTGGTGCAAGATTGCCATTTCCCCCCGTGTTATAAGGGTACAGTCGGTAAGAATGGTGCACTCTCGATCTGTAGCTGCCATGTGACCGTCGTATGGCTCGTACAATCTCTCTATAATTATGAATATATATTGTAAAGCATGGTCTCCGCGGTGACACAGTGAGTGAGTATGCATAGCGCTATACAATAGTACTTTAAAAACCTTGGCTCTTACGAGAGCTTCCGAGGATTGATAGCGGGGGGGCAGGAGCTTCCGAGGATGGGAAGGGGGGCAGGAGCTTCCGAGGATGGATAGACGAGGTTACGTGTGATCGGGTGCCGACCCCCGGCCAAAATCAAGTCCTAGGGGGGTCGCAGGCACAGCCCCTTGCCTCAGAATAACTCCAGTGTTCAACGAAAAAGTCGGGAACGATGTTCAAAAGTTCGCGCCTGCGGCGCATGGCCTGCGGATCACGTTACTGTATAGTGTCGTTCGTTCCGGTTGGTTACTGTCGTATGTATCCGCGTATATACGCATCTGAATTTTGTACCGCAGCCGCCGTTAAGGTAAATATATTTCCTACATATGCATTACCTTGCCTTGCTTCGTGCGTACAGTGCGACATAGTGCCAACCGACCGACCGGCATGGGGGGGGGAAGAAGGGAGACGAGGACAAGCAGTATGCCGAAGTTGTAGACTATTCCATTGCGCATGAGTGTCTACGCTTCCAAGCGATCAACCTTCCAAATTTCAAGGGTCTCGAGCCTCGATCACTCAGGAGGAAGGTGCAAAAGAAGTTGGCCGAACAAGGTGCATCCAACTTGGCAGTGTCTCGCGACGACAAGAAAGTTTCGAAGGAAGAAGAGAATGCGGTTGTTGAATGGCAGTGCAGTGCCACTAATTATGGGTGCGCGCATCAAGCTCAGATGATGATCGATGATAGAGTGTTCGCGGACCTAACTTGATATTTAGTAATTGAGCACAATGGATTTCAATCTAGGCTCGTATATAATTATGTGGATTCTCAGCTCATACGCATGTTTAATTTGTGCGGATATGCGCAGTATATAAAAAATGTCGACCTATACAACTCCAGCATATGAAAACGGACGTCGCCATCCGGCGGATTTGTCATGGTCGAAAATGGTTAGCAGCATACTCACCTTGTCGGAATCCGGTCGATGCATCCCGCTTTAGCATACGATAGCCAATCAAACGTCCGGCCTAGTACGGCCAGAGGCCCGCGCTGACGCGCGGGCAACCGCAAGGTGCCCATGACGCAATATCGGTCAAATTAGTCCCAAGGGGTCCCAAGGTGTACACAAGGGGTCCAAAACATCCGCCTATAGAGGCCCACAACCCCTGCGGGTCGTAGTTGGTGGGGACGAACGCGTAGGAATCCCTGCTGCCAAATCCAGGGATTTCGGAATTTCACCCATCTCAGGGGGGCGGGCTCGCAACGCCTGAGGGGACTTGGTGGCGGCCTTAAAGGTGTTTTTAGGGCTTTGTAAACGTCAAACTAAAAGTAAAGGTCGAGTGTAAGCGTTGGTCTCGCTTCGTGAGCGCCCCGGGGGTCCATCCGCGACGGGTGACGCCGGCGGGTGCATCTGGCCCAGGACGGCCGGAGGCCCGCGCTGGCGCGCGGGCAACCGCGCAAGGTGCCCATGACGCAATATCGGTTAAATTAGTCCCAGGGGGTCCCAATGGGTCCCAAACATTCCTATATATGAAATTTTTAACCGACTATGGGGTTATCATTTATGGTTTCATATTTTGTAATAAGGGTACACCTGTGAGATATATAGCTACGGATATATAGTGGGTTACAGTCAGAATGCTTTCACTTTCGGTGTTTGCATACGTGTCAATAAATATAAGATAGTCTCGGCTTTATGCCGGAAACCCTAAACCTGTGACACCCGTATTGTACTGAGTACTAGTACAGATAACAGGAAGTGACACACGGTGTGTCACATCCAGCACACCACCCTGGACTATTACGGAGGAAAAGTTAGGGTGCAGCAGGGTTGTTGCAGTTTGAAAACACACCATCTCAAGCGGTGGAAATAATTTCTAGAGGGGGCCTGTGCTCTTGGCCAGGGCGGTCCCAAATCTCTAGCTAGCCGTGCACACAAGGAGGCATCTTGGCCTTGAAGCTGATCTAGCAGGGCTACTAGCAGCCACTTTGAAAGTGGTCCACAAAGCAGAGTTCACTGTAGAAGTTGGTGTTGTCAATCCCAAAGTCCCGATCGAAGAAGTCAAAAGTGTCAGAGTCCGGAAAACCAGAGTCCAGATTGAAGTTGCCGTCGGGGTCAGCGGGTCCAGAGTCCCGAAAGGGGGAGTCAGTGAAGAAGTCCACTGCACAATCCCGACAGTCGGGGTACTGCCCGTACACCACCGCCCGTGGAGCAATCTCCACGTCACAAAGTGCAGAGGCGGACAGTGACGGAGAGTGATCAATTCCAGTCAAAACGAAAATCCCGTGGACACCCAAAAAAATCACGTAGGGTACGCTGCAGCGATAAACACAATTACTCCGTAACGACGCGTGCCTCACGCCGCGAGTCCTCATAGCGCAACCATCAAATGGGGTCCCCAACGCCCCACCAAGCGGAGGCCTTTAGCCAATCATGCTACCAAAAGTAGTGGAAGGTGCCTAGCGCACCATAACCTTTGAGATATATAGCTACGGATATATAGTGGGTTACAGTCAGAATGCTTTCACTTTCGGTGTTTGCATAAGTGTCAATAAATATAAGATGGTCTCGGCTTTATGCCGGAAACCCTAAACCTGTGACCCCCGTACTGTACTGAGTACTAGTACAGATAACAGGTGTGTCACATCCAGCAACACCTACCTTATCGCAGTGAGTGCGCATGTGATGTGTAGAGCCCCCAAAGCGCCCCAAATATGGTATATGACTACTCTTGTTCCCAGAGTTTCTCCGAGCGGCCGCTGCGCGGCCTGCGACACGCGAGGGTCGACGTTACAGTTGATCGAAGAGGCTCGGAGAAATATGGACCCCACAGAGTTACAAACCCTAAATGTGTATTTTCGTCCATAAGCTCTGGGGACAAGAGTAGGTATATGACCAAAATGGGAGCTATAATAAGGGTACCCGCCTATTAGCTTACTACGTCCTGTTACGAAAGAACACACAACCTTCGTTCCCGGCGCAGTCATGATATCAGGTCTGACTTAGTCTCTCTGGTCGATGAGAGTATGGGATAAGGTAGAAAGTACGATGTTTTGTTTTCTCAGAGGTAACTTAACCTTGGCTGACCGACGAGAAGATGTCCTCATGTTCTCGTTTTGGCCGGAAAGTTCTGGAGTGTGGCTTCTGGCTGTGCTTGGGGTACTGCTTACGAGGTTTTGATTTCGGTTCGAAACCTCACCTAGATGCTGTTGTCCCGTTCGCTGGCCCCGTCGACACTGCCGTCGGTTCAAACCCTCGCCCAGTTGGTCACGTCTCGGGTACTGTCGACACTGATGCAGGAACACTTCGTCACTTCCACTCCCAACAGTGTGGAAGGGCGTATACTATCCCCGAAGTGTATCCGATGTTCGCTAAGCATCAAGTAGAATGGAGTATTCTTGGTCGACAACAACCCTGGTTCAGTGTATTGACGGAGGAAAGCTATCGAAGTCAGACAACCGTTTCTGATGATCTCAAGCAACAGTTTTATCAAAGTGGCCAAAATCATATCGAAATAGTTGACCGCCACCTTAGTGGATTCATGCTTAGCCCGAAAATAAATCGGAAGGTCGCCATGGACTTTGGCTGTGGACTGGGCAGAATAGCGTTCGCTCTGTCCGACAAGTTTGACCTTGTGCACTGCGTTGATCAGTCTTACCCTCACTTAAAAACGGCCCAAGAGGAAACGAGACGGCTTGGTAAGCTTAACATAGTTTTCATCACAGCGAGTCCCGACTTGATTGCCTCAACAAATAACGTCAAGTACGACTTCATCCACAGTTCAATCGTTTTGCAGCACATGGCCGTTCCCCTACAGCAAATTTACCTGGAACAAATGTGCGACTTACTTGCTCCAGAAGGCTTAGGATGGGTACAAATCCCTCATGTTTCACCTATGGCTCATTGTGAGATCGAACAATCTGCCTTAGAAGAGAGCGCCATCCAGATGCACCATACTAAAATTCCATTCCTTGAGGCTATGCTCAAGGCACGTGGTTGTCACGCTCGAGTGGAGGACATAGGGAGCCACTTTGTTTGTGATAGCTGTACAGACCATCAGTCCGCTGTGATTATTTTCAGCAAAGGGAGTTTGCCACCTGCTGTTCCTGTCTTTGGAAGGGCATAGTACGAAAGGTTACTTGGCCGATTAGGTTTGACCTTTTCCCGAGGACTCTGTAAAAACACAGTCACGGGGATATGTTTATATAACTTGCTTCAAAGGGAAATCAACAATGGTTATCATCACATGGCAATGTGGGTGGCGGGATTCTCGATTATTTGAAAGCAGGATGTACCCACAGCCCACCTCCTTCACAACGCATTCCTTATAAGGACCTCTGATACCGCTAGTTGTGCGCTGCTTGTCCAATATTCCTTACCACCTTCAGCACACCTCGTGATGGCCGGTAGTTAGGTCACCTTACGATGCGACCTGTCGTGAGTTGTGAAGCAAAATCTGCCTTTCTATTGGATGTAACCCTCCTGGTTATATGTAGCAACATATCCGATCCCCGAGATACGGGCAGTTAGCCAAATGGCACATCATGCTATGGTACAAGTTCGATTGGAACCCACATGACGAAGAAGATTTCTTGAAGTAGATATTTAGATATAGACTTTAGAGGTATCATTGGATCTGCATGTGAGTGGGAAACGGAGATGCATTCTACCGTTTGGTTAAAAGCATTATTTTGCCCGTACATTAAGGGATACCCAAGCTTTGGGGATACTTTTCAAAAAATATTTTTTTACTAAAAATGTATTGGTACCGATGCATGTTAGCGATGATGTAACTTAGATTTGCAGAAAATAATTCGTGATGTGGGCTTAATCCCCATTTTCGGAATGAATATTTGATCACATAAATTATTTTCGTGATCTAGAATTGCGATGAGCGATGCCTTTTGTGATGCGCATGCATCCGTTATACATTGAATATTTGCATCAAGCGAGGCCCATGATTATTTGGGTCCGTCGTCAGTTCCGGTACACGATGAGACCGTCCAAAAAGTCGAACCGTCGGGGATGGGCGGACCGTGGGGGTCTGCGTGTACCGGATCCGAATCCGATCCTGAACAGGTACCGATTGCGGCAATGCAGAGCAGGTTGACCGTGACAACGAACACATATTGTAGTCGCCCCCATCCCACGTATGCGTCCCCCGACGAGTATAACTTGCATTTATTAGTGAATATACCCCAACCGGATATATTCGGAATGAACCTAAATAGGTTGATTGTATTCAGAATATTATTCAGTGTGATAAGAAATATGATACCAGAACCTATAACCTAGGCGAAAGTCCCGAACGGTACCTAACGGCATGTGACACTGCGGCGACACACACGGGCAGCGGTACCCGAGTCAGATCGGACTAAGGGTCTAGTCAGGGGCCTATGCCGGGACTCCCGGGAAGCTGCCTGGGCTAATCCTAACACACCACCTCCGATATAGAAGGAGGTGTACAGCTGTCAGAGTGCAGAAAATAGCAAGAGTGCCAGTGGCTCTTGGCCAGTACAGAGTGAATCTACTGTGCTATTCTGATAAAACAAGTGAGCAGTCTGTCAGACTGCTCCTACGTAGGAACCTACATCTCAAAGCCAAAAGTAAACAGAGAACAGGTCCAATGCCAAATTGAAAAAGTTGTAGTTGACAGAAACATAAATCCAGAACCAGAAAAGTTGTTGAAGTCACAGGAGTTCTTCACACCACCATGTCGGTGTGCATCCAGAGTGAACAGGAGGTCAATCGACGGGGTCCCAATCCAGTCCAGCAATAGCCTCGTGGAAGTCCATGCCGTAGTAGGATGAAAAGAATCCAGCACCATAGTAACTGATCCACATCAAGAGGGCCTCTCTCATGCAAAGCCATACCGTAGTAATGGGCGATGTCAAAACCCAAGTCTCTCTGAGCAAGGTCCTGAAAGATGTCAGGGGGCTCAGGCGGCTCAAGCGGTGGCACATCGGCAGCCACAAAGAAACCCGGAGCTGGGTAGGCGCCGTCCAGTACGAGACGGGTACGAGACGGAATCTCCCAATCGAGAGCACCACCAGGCGAAGGTAACTCCGTAGCCGATGACGAAGCATGTGCGTCAGTAGCTGTGGAGGCCGAAACCGCCACACCTGCGAAAGAAATGCAGAGAAGGGATAGAGCCGCCACGGCTCCGATTGCCGGCATGCCAAAGCAGAAAGGTGGCCCGCCGCATCTCACAGCAGGGCGGCGTGCCGTCTGTGCCCGCGTGCTGCCTTGCAGCCGACGGCACCGAAATCTGAGATGCTGTGAAAGCACCCGCCGCCACCTGGAATCCCGCCTCCTGCTGTGCCGTGAGCTCGTGATGCGTGAGCTCATGTGCCGCAAACTCAACCGTGCGCGGCCATGGAGCCCGCTCCACCGGCGGGACAGGTGCAACCGTCGCAATGCCGTAGGTCCCACCGCCTGTGGAACCCTCGTGGCCGTAGGCCGGGCTACCGAGGTCCGTCTCGCCGCACTGCACCCCCACCGTGACCGCCGCCGCGGCAGCGGGAGGATACTCAGCAACACCATGCTGAAAGGACGCACCGTCGAAGGAGACACTCGTCGAAGACACGAGGTCGTCGAATCGTGCGGCTAGAGTACCGTAGCCCGCTCGGCCCTCCGCAGGCACAGAGAATCCGTAGGCGGACATGTCGAGCTCCGCCGCAGCACCACCTGCTGTAAGCACCGCCGGAGCTCCATGCACGTCAATCGCGGCCGCGTCCGGCCCGCAATCTGCCGCGTCCTGGAATACCTGCGCCAATGCCATAGCCTGCAAGTCCTCTCCGTCGAGAGGACAGCAAAATGCAGCCGCGGTGCCTGTGTGCTTAGGCTGAGCACCACCGTGTGGGCAGTCACGCCAGGGGTGGTACTTCTCACCGTCGCCATTGTGGGCGCACCGCTTGCAATGTAGCAAGGCGCGCATCTCCGCCCTGTCGAATAAACCGACAGGCGGGCGACCGTCCTTAGCGGACCCTGTGCGGTAGCCGTTCAGCCCACCGCGAGCCCCCAGGGCGGCCTTCTTCATGGCCGGTGTGAGCGGCCCTTTACAGCCGCCCCGAATAAAGTGCCCCAGCACCGTAATCTTGTCGAGGATGGCCTTCAGGGCGGGATCGCTCTTAACTTCGTCGCCGGTGGCGAGAGCAGCCGCAAATGGTGCGGTCCCTGCCTCGCCACCCAGGTCCGCCTGTTGCTGCTGCCAATTGACAAACACGCGCCTCACAAGATTAGCGAGCATTTTAAAGTCAACCGCGGCTAGGTCGGACGGCATGGTAGGCTATTTAATTTAGATTATTTCTTTATGATTTTAGATTAACCCATTTTCATGTCGATTTTGCGCGGCATGGGGTAGCGGTCCAAGACCGCGCGGTAAAACTCAGTGTTAAGCCGGTCGAAGAGCTGCTGCTTACGGGTCTTCCGTCGGGCGCCAATCGAGCGCCCGATTCTCCCGCACCAGCCGGTGCTCCGTGGCAAGGAGTGGGCCTACCTTGGCGGGGTAGCGAATCTATGGCGGCATGCTCCTCCTGGTGAGATTGACGCACACCGGGGGGCACGCACCCTTTAATGATATAACTTGCACAAATTTGACCAAAGGTAATACCTGGTAAAAGTAATACCGGTATTTTGCCCGGTATTACTTTTACCCCAAATTTCATTACCCCAGTGCAGGGTGGTATTACCACATTTTACCAAATTTTCATACCATTGGGAATACCGGGTACGAGTATTACCGGGTATTACCCCCGCCATACCATCGATTTTACCCGATTTTACCATAAAAAAATTCGCACCGATTACCCGATTACCTTACTAAAATGGCCAAAATCTGTGCCATGAACATTTTGTGAAATTTTGAAATTTTCGAAATTCATGCAAGAAAGAAGATAACAGGTTTCGGGAACGATGGGAGAGGTCGCAATGTGCAGTACGTGCTTGATTCGATGCAGTTTTAATATATTAGAGCCGCTTTTCTTGAATATTGCCAAACGTCCCATCCTAGTATTACCCTAGTAATACCGGGTAAAGTAATACCGGTATTTTACCTGGTATTACCAAGGCCCAAAATCCTTTACCCGGTAAAATGCCAGCTATATTTAATGAGGTCCAAGAGCGCGCGCGACGCCCATCCCGCTCCGTAGAAGAGTCAGTGGAGTCGAAAAACATCTCCGCATGTGAGCCAGACTCGATCAGCTCCGCCAGAGTGTCGTAGACGAGCTCGTTCACAGCCTCGATCACGCGTGTACAGTAGGGTGCTCGAAGTCGAACGAAGACACGCCCAGTCCAACAGATAAGAACTCGGTCTTAAAGGCCACCACGAGTTTGCCAAGCTTGTCGATGTCCTTCGGGGTGGCCTCGAAGCGTTTGTTCTTGTCCCCCAACACAGACATGCGGAGCGCCTTCCCCCATGTACGATGCCGGTTTTCCCTTCCGACGTCCATGACCAGCTTGCACTGGTCCACATAGTGTTTCCGGTCCGCCTTGACCGTCTCGTTGTCGTCCTCGTGCGGATCAGGCGGCTGCAACACTGGTGGCGTCTGCGGAGTAGATGCGTTCCGCACTAAATCGTGGATGCGTATTGCTGCCTCCAAATCACTTTCCTTTTTAAGAAGTCTGCGCTTAGCGCGCGTCGGCATTGGTCTTGAAGCCATAAATGTAGACACATTAGGCAGGTGGTGCTGGCGGGCGCCAAGGTGGGGCAATGGGGCGGTAAAAGTGGAAATGCCGGATGTAGCGGATTATCAACGTGAAGAAATAGAAGATTGCGAAGTTGAAAGGGTAGGCGCGCGCGTAAGCTCCTCCTACATTGAGATGGCGTCCAGGGTAGCTAGTCCGTAACGTAGATCCAACCAGCTGCAGCCCAGTCACCAGCAACACAAATCTCACAGCGGCAGAGCCGCCTCCAACCGCATCTTAACCGCGCATACCGCCCAAACGCCCCACAGGCGCCCAAGCGCACCACCTACTCAAACGGCGAAATTAGCCAACCATGCCCTTGAGTAAGGACAATAAAAGCAAATAATAATAATAATACAACATTTACGCTAGCAAAGGGGACAAAGTCCTGAGAGTGCGGTATCCCTGCAAAGCAGGCTAGTGAAAACACCAGGGGCTACTCCCTCTGCTATAGCGCGCCCACAAAGGGGCTCAGCCCACTTTTCAGCAGGGTGACATCTAGAGAAAAAGCTAAGTGCTAGGCAAAAAAACTCTAGAGGATGGAGAAGCAGCCATGGCCGGGTGAGTGGAGGGGTGGCTGAATCTGAGCGGTGGGGAGGGAAGTCGAAGAATTAAGGGGGTATTTGGAGACGTTGAGGAAGGGGGTCAAGGTGGGCGGGGAGAGGGGGTGGAGGGGAGGGGAGGGGGGACGGCCCCCCCTTGGGGGCATGGAACCATCTTTTATTGCAAGACTTTTGAAAATTATTGCAGGAGGGTTTGAAGAAAGTCGTTTGACTGTTGCACAACTTCTGTTTCTGTCATGGTTTCACTGCTCGAGATGTCAACTGTATGCGGGTCAGTGTTTAAGGTGGTGGTGGTGTTTAATAGAAACACGTCTCGCCTATTTTTGGTGTGTTGCCTACAAATTCTTGAAAGTTTTTTAAGGAGAGGTTTAATCTTGCCACGGGGAACACCTATCGTGTTGAGGACAGTACCAAAATGAGGAGGGAGGTATCCCATGAGTGTAAGAACTTTGGGCCATTTCACGGTGCTTATGAAGGGCTTGGGATTTGCGTTGGTGATTGTTGTGTCGTGGTGACCACCATAATAAGGCTCAACATCACTCTGATGATAGGGAGGGTCTTGAGTGGGCCATCGGGGCAAAGCGAAGAAGGAAGTACTTTGTCGCTTTCGTTCAGAACTTCATTCCAAATATCAGGGCTGACTCCTGTGTACTCTAGCCTCTTCTCCGTGATTCTGGACTTAGGAAGGACGTTGAGGAACCATCTGGCAATCTTTTTCTGTGTAGGCCTCCAGTCAAAGGCTGGTTGAGTATCACTGGTTGCACTGTCTATAGCTATGATAACGACATTCGAAAAGTCATCCTTATAGCATCCGCCACCTGGAAGAACGTAGGGGTCATCACCCGTCCAATAACCATGTGGGATAAATGGAATAGTGTTATGCGGGAATCTGAAAACAAGTTTAAAGCCTTTATCAAACCATCTTTTTTGGTTTTGGGGAGACAGCGGAAGAATCCATGTTCCTGAAAATCCAGGGACGGTGTTGGCCGCTTTATGTCCCATTTCCAAGGTAGTCATAACCGCCGAAGATTTGCCCTTATCCTTCCCATCAAAGGGGGGATTTCCGTAAACGATTCTGCCAATGCCTGTTATCGGGTCCACGTAGGCATCCCAAGCGAGACCATCAAAGCCGATTTTCCCATGATGGCAGAAGGGCCTGAGGGCTTTTTTCATTCTTGTGGTGGGTATGCATCTTCTCGAGTGAATTCTAGGGTGGGCATTTAGTGGGTTGGAGAAAATTTCACAGCCGTTTTTGTCAAGGTTTCTGTCATCCACCAAAATATCTAAGAGGCTTCTTCTGATTGCGTAGCAGTTTTTAGGATCTCCCGATTCAAACTTACATGCATTGAGTGCTTCATGAATATCGTGTGCCCTATTCGAGTACTCCGCAAGTGAGCATGGGACTGCTTTGTTGGAAAGGCGGTGCCAAGCCAAAAGTTTCCAAAACTCTTTCTTTTCATTGGACATATTGGAGTTCGGGATATTTATCCTCTTAGCCGGTAGCCGTTACGATATCGTAACAAACCACCCGCGGTCCTTTTGGTTTCGCATGCACGTGTGCTCACCAAAAAGGGTTAGACGAACTCTAGACATGATACAACCTAGGGTATGTGTGCATAGTGAGCATGCATGCATCACTCCATGGCAGATTTGTATGGGATACACATACACTCTTATCATATTCATAACAATTTGAACCGACAATAATGCTTTTTATAGCCAATTTTGAAACGGAAATCGGCTCAAATCTGCATGATTTAGACAACTTTGACATTGATATGAATGTGCATGACCATATATGTTCAGGGTATGCCACATTCAACCATCACATATCGATATATGGGTGCTAAGGGCTATACATCCTCGCTTATATGTGAAATACACGCAGACTAATCGCTTAAGTATGGAAAACATTGCTTAAGTATGAAAAACATTGAAGAATCGCATGTTTTTTTCATGTTTTTTTCGTAAAAAGGCCACGTATATCGAGATGTAGGCACATTTAACTCAACATATGACTGACAAAAGTTTAAACATGGCCAAGGCCGATAGCATCGTACTAACGGCAACCGCTTAAGAGACCTTAGGCGACCAAGAATCGCTTTTGCGTAAAATCGATTGCTAAAATTTGGAGAAGTTTTGCTTGTATAATCGGTATATCTCACGATATATATGCCATAGATGTTCATACAATAGCTCAATTTGTAGTTGCGATAGGTGTCGAAAACATATATAATCACCGTGGCATGCTTATGTATGTGAGCACCACACCCGCTTCCCACACAAAACATGCATTTTTGGCCGGAAATAGCGTTACCGGCTAAGAGGTTAATTGTTCCCGTAACATGGTCCACTTCGGGCTTAGCGGTCACAGCAATGGTATTCTTTTTTGAACTTGATGGACGGTACATGCTAGCTTCCGGGAGAGCGTGTAAGTATAATTCCCCATTCATTTCCTGTCTTCGGTCAGCAAATGGAAAAAGTTTCGATGGCTGTGTTTTGATGTATGTGGCACCTTTTCCAGGGTTTAGTAGTTTGGGCTTTTCTGAGATTTCTTCAGCGATGATTTTCCTTAGTTCGCTATCTTGGGTTGTTCTAAGACTATACAAACTATTATTATGTCCTGAGCATTCAAGTTGGATGTGTTCGAAGGTGCATTTTGTATTATGTTGGCAGTAGGGGCAGTTTTCAGTCCCGATTTTCCCCAGCTTAAATAAACGTGTTGGAGAGGCTACGACCTAGTGAACATACCCCAACCGGATATATTCGGAGTGAGCCTAAATAGGTTGATTGTATTCATTCAGAAGATTATTCAGTATGATAAGAAATATGATACCAAAACAATAATAATAATAAAACATTTACGTCGATGAGTAAGGCAATGCCTTCGGAACGATCTACTCGAGTCTGTTCCCCTCATACATGACAGTCTGCAAAGGCAGGAAGCATTCCACAGAGCATGGAAGCATGGGTGACAAGGCACTAATTAAGCGTGTCTGCCACCAGCGTCGGAAAAAACATATTACCTATGCGAAAAGTCCCGAACGGTACCTAACGGCATGTGACACTGCGGTGACACACACGGGCAACGGTACCCGAGTCAGGTCTGACTAAGGGTCTAGTCAGGGGCCTATACCGGGACTCCCGGGAGGGCTGCCTGGGCTAATCCTAACATTTGTTTCTCAACCTTCGCGAACGCAGTGGAGTCTACGTAAGCACACCTAAGGCGCACCACCTGCAACACTCGAGCGGCGTTGTTTAGCCAATCGTGCTTACGGCACCTTAATGGCGAGGAGCTATACTGTTGATATGGATGTTGTCTTCCCGTAGGAGTTTTTTTCACGGTTTCGGCGCGCGATGAACGACAAAACATTTTGTGTAATTTTATATGGATTTCAGGCCTTCTTGGGGTTTATGAAAATTTCCGAATTTTTGTAGCAAAATCCATATTTTTTTAAACTACTTTAACCCCTATGGAGCGGTTTGTACCGCATACGAACACGTTGACCGCTCATATCATAGTACATTCACAGCTCGAACTGACAAGACTCGTTGCAATCGCACAGCCTACTTGCTAGAATATTTCGATATATCGACGCGCTTGACAAAAAAGATCATTACCTACAGTAATCACTCACACTTTTAAGAAAACCCGACGTTAAGAAAGCGTACTACTGTTTGGGGAGGGGGGTACCCAACTCGATGAGTACGGTATCGGTGGCTTTTTCGGCTAAGAAAATTCCCGAAATAAAACAACTCCAGCCGCCGCGTGCGATTTTTCCTGAAAATATGGCGCTTTTAAGCGTTTATCAATAAAAATTTAAGAAAATAAATGGGTTAATTGAAAGAAATGGCTTACTATTCTTCGAGTTCTCTTATGACGCTGACGCCGGCGGGGGGGGTACCCAACTCGATGAGTACGGCTGGCTGGCCCAAAATCCCTGTTTTCTTAAATATGGGCGATTACTGTATTCAAAAACATGGATAAAGGAGATTGTTTTATGGTCGCGGGATGACTTATTACTCGATTATGCGGTTGCGAGAACTCAAATTTCACAAATTTGGTTCCTGGAACGGCATGCTTTTTGCTTGTATATTGTCGATATATCGTTGTATATATCATGTGCGCATGCATGCAATAGCTCAACATGACCGTCTATGGGTTGTGGAACATATGTCGAATCTCGTGCACCTAACATGATACCATATACCGCGAACACAATGCATTTGTAAAATACATGTTTTTCGCAAAAGGTTCCATCCGCTCCATAGGGGTTAAGGAATTTCTTTGGTTGGCTTGGCCCCTATTTTTAGGGTTTTCAAGTTATTTTTTGACATATACAAGGCAACCATATTCGTGGGTGCAGGCTTTTGAGAAGGCCTTGGAAACCCACATGCAGTTGGGAACTCACCTCTCCCTCGGAAAAGGATGAGGAGTGCAGGAATGCGATCGTTGAGCACGAGGTGAACTGCCAAGCACGACCTTTCCGAGCCATTCGGCAATGCAGGATACCTTCATACAAGCAACACGATTGCGCCGTAATCGGGTGCTTGAAGGGCGGTAAGCCCCGCGTGAAGAGCATGGCAATACATTGGTGGTGGGACAAAAGAAATTGGAGCTCATGGAGCTGTTGGTGGTGCGGTACATAACCGACATCGACATGGTGGTGTTGGACCCGTTCAGGGGAAGGGGTGCGTGGCATTGTTATTGCATTGGCTTTGCCGCGAGGGACACGCCGGGGTATTGAAAGATATTAGTTGTGTCGCAGGTGGAACAAGGCGAACAGCTGGGATTGGAGATTGGGGCTTCGCATGGGACGCGCTTTCATCGGCGTGGAGTCGAAGCGTGCAAACTTCATCTGCGCGGTGCACTATTTATCTCACGCAGTCTACTGCTGCTCGCAACGCCACGTGGGGGGCATGGTATGACTGTACATGTCATAGTCGACCGTACTGACGACTGTCTGTCATTATAATATATGACATGACATGACACGACATGACATGACATGACATGACATGGTATGACATGTCTGACAGGTATGACACGTATGCCATGTATGACACATATGTCATCGGTCATAACCCTGACAAGCGCAGGCAAACAGTTCTAAGGATGAAATCGCGGATCGCGATTTTCTCGGTGCGATCGAAAAACCTGGACCGTGGTACCCTACCCCTAGAGGTATCAATTCAACTCGTGCTGAGAGCTGGTCTCAGACACGTGGGAATTGCACACCAATCGGATGACATGAGGACGTCCATTCTGAAGATGGTGTTTCCTTGCTGTTTCTGCTCTCTCCCACCTCCGACGCAAGACGTCCCCACTATCTCACGCCACCAACGACCAAGCACGAGAAAGCCATTCGACTGAGAGCTTCGCCTCTCTCTCTCTTCCTGTGGAAACCACAGAAACGTAAACCTTGTAGGTGCACCCACATTCAATAAGATATAAGTGGTCTGTACGTGGGAGGTGGGAGAAGGACGCGCGTCGCACATATTCAGTGCTGCGTTTTCGCGGTTTGGAAGTACGGCATATCGCCGTTGCTCTCGCCTATGCGTCGCCTTCGTGCGAAAAGTTGTGTATTCACGATAGTCATGCATGTTGTGTTTGTAGAGTTCATTATTGATCAGTGCGTCAAACATGCCCTCAGCCACTCATAAAGAAACTTTTGAACGTGTAACAGCAAGGGCTCAGCAGACTTCGTGAAAATGTGCAACTCCAGAAGTGAAAAACGGTGCCTTCAATTTGTGGTGCAAGCTTTCTGCATACATGTGCTCACATTTTGGACTCAAGTGCAAGTGCTCGCGAGAAGCGTCGAGGGATTTGAGCAGGGAAATATTTCTGTTGAGCTGTACGCGTTGGATACTTTAAACACAGGTATTACTTCTGGTCTTAGAACGGCTTGAGGCACTCGAGGATAGGAGTATCGAAGCGCTTCACAAGCGGCCCGCCGTCCCAACTTTTGCCTGGAATAAGGCTGCACCGACTGCCGCTCTCGTCTGAGTATTGTTAAGAGTTGCAACCTTCATTGCTTTTCACATAGCAACAGTAGAGACTACATCATTGGAGGGCTCCGACATCCACCGCGACCCTGCAATAAACATGCACGCCCATGGATCAGGAACAGCGGAGAAGGACGTTGCCACAGCGTGCCTAACTTAAAACTAGAATCTCTTAAAGATTTATGCGGCGCGCTTAGCGCACTGACATAACGTCTTGCAGCGCCGAGTTGCGAAGGTGCCCGCACTCTGCACGCTCCCTTGATCCCAAAGCTGTTGGCGACAATACACAGGTGGATACAGCTGCACATCGAAGACGGCGATTCGGATTTTGGCCGTGTTCTCGGAAACTGCATACATCGTTGACACAAATAGCTTCACAACAGGCGACGGCTTACGCGTTTCCGCGCTTTGGAGGCTCCCTGGTCGTCCCCATTTCACGCTAGGAGGTTTCTTTCTCATGAGGATGCTCGCATTCGTCAAGCTTCGCTTCAGTTTGCTTGGCAAGCCACGCTCTTGAGTAAACTAGCGCATGTTGTCGCATCACACCAAAGAGGTTAGAGCTGCCACGCGACACACACAGTACCCACTTGGGAGTCAAGGCCCGCCTATTCTTCCTCCGCTCACTGCGTAATAGCACGTTTCCGCATAACCACGAAAAGGATGAAATACTGTATCATGAGATAATAACGTTGAAAAGGATATTCAATGTTGTACCCGTCCATGCCATATTTCTGTGGAGGGTGTATTATTGTTGGCGCTGCCCCCTTAACTGACGTGAAAATTGCGACTCCGTTTCCAGGCTGGCCGGCGTTTTGCTACGTGGACTTTGAGTTCTTACCAGGCTTCGTGGGAACCACGCACATCGGTGTGACCATTCAACTCATGGCGTCGCTTGCTTCAGTCTCGCGGCTCTGCAAAGGGGCGAGTCCGTCACTTAGGCATCCGCGGTTTCTACCGAGGCGAATTCACCTCTTACAGGGGATCTAGCTGTAGTTTTTCTAAGTTGTGAGCAAGTTGAACTTTCAGTTATTCATTATTCATTGTACGAGGCTGTGAGCCTGCCCGTCTCCGCATCTCTTGAGTTTCACGGTGCAGCACATCGGGCAACTGAGCATACACGGTACTGAAATTCCGGCTGGACCTTACTTTGTAAGGGTGTCACCGGTACCTTGTCATCCCTCCCTCCTTCAACTGGTCACCTTGGTTTGAGAGCAAGGGGACGGTTGGTGCACAACTACTACAAGGTCGGAGCAGGTGGTGTTTGGCTTTGAGTGTGGTGGGAGGGGGAGATGTAATGATCCAGAGGTCAGAGCAGGCGGGGTTCTGGACGCATACGGCAACCCAAATAAAGAGACGGGACGCCTCGTGATATCCAGGCAGCCCGACCTTGCCTTATCGGTATTTGTGACCGCAGAGCTGAGCTCAAACTATACAAGCTCAACTCAGAAGCTAAAAATAGAACCCCCTCTTACCACTTCCCCAACTTACCCCCCTCTGCTGCCCCATCCACCAAAGCCCCCTCCCTCACCTCCCCTACTACCTCCCCTACTTCCTGACAGCCCTACCCTTTGCCCACCGCTCCTTACTCTCCTTGAGCAAGCCGCCACCCCATCCCTCTCTCACTTTCTGATGTCCCTTCTCGCCTCCTCCGTCACCAACGGGCACCCCACCCACCTTCCCTAAACTGACCGCTGCCTCCCCACCTCCCCCCATCGTCGTCCGCCACCGTCTCCACCTCCCCCCCACCTCCTCCAACTAGCCCACACTCCCGCTCGCCTCGCCGCCACCTCCACATGCCCCAAGCTCTCCTCCCCCCCTCCTTCACCTCCCACTACAATCCTCCGCCTCCCCCAACTCCCCCACCTCCCCCACCGCCGCTCCACCTCCCCCCACCCCCTCCCCCCACCCCTCCAACCCCCCACCTCCCCCGCCGCCTCCACCTCCACCTCCCCACTCTCCCCCACCTGCCCCACCTCCCCGCCTCCGCAGCCAGCCCCACCTCCCACCTCCTCCAACCCCCCACCTCCACCGGGGCCACCTCCCCCAACTCCCCACCTCCCCCACCTCCGCAGCCCGCCTCCACCTCCCCACCCCTCCAACCCCCCACCTCCCCGCCACCGCCACTCAACCGCCTCCCCCCACCCCCCATCCCCACCACCTAACTCCCACCTCCCCCACCTCCGCAGCGCCTCCCACCTCCCCACCTCCTCCAACCCCACCTCCACCGCCGCTCCACCTCCCTCCGCCGCCTCCCTCCCCCACCTCCCCCACCTGCCCCACTCCCGCCTCCGTAGCCGCTCCACCTCCCCCACCCCCTCCCACCTCCACCGCCACCTCCCACCTTCCCCACTCCTCCATCAAGTTTTGCCGCTTCCCCCGCCTCCTGCTCCTCCCCCACCTCCACTTCCAGATTTGGCCCTCCACCAGGCTTCCTCTCCGAATCCTCCCCCACCTCGTCCACCGCCAATTGTGCCATCTCCCCCTCCAAGGTGCGCGGGAGCTGTAGCCTACGAGATGCACCCATCTCGAGGAACGGCAAGTCATATCCGCTCCAAGGTCATGTGTATTCACATGATCTCCGGTCTGCTCTCTGTGCAGCTTTGCGTTGGATTTTGTTTCATGTTGTGTTGTTCTCCGATTTCGTTTTATGTAGTTGGTTGTAGAGCTCTATTTTGTTGCATCGCAGCAGAGCCTCGCCTCTTGCGGGGACTCATGCCCATACCTGCACGAGCTCATAAGACTCGGACCTCTACGTCGCTCGCACACTCAATAAACATGACGCATGCGCACTCACACCAACTATGATTGCTCTAGTCAATCCCACGTGGACAAAGATGGCATTCCCTTGTGAGCGGAAGTGGTCCTGTGCCCCTTGCCCGCAGCGTTCTCAATTTTGCTTTGGAGCAGAAGCTAGTGGCGTCGGATGGGTCGCGGTATGACTACTTCGGCCGCGCGGTAGACGCCACTGCGACGTGTGCAGTGGTGGGTGCATACTACGATGACGACCGTGGTCGAGAGTCCGGCAGTGTGTACCTCTTCACGCAATCATATGAGCATGCTTGGACCCAAGAACAGAAGCTTATTCCTGCGGATGGGGCCGCCGGCGACGACTTCGGGACGTCGGTTGCCCTCATCGATGGGCGCCTAGCTGTCGGGGCACCCGGATGCAACGATCGAGGTGGTGATCTATCCAGTCGGCCTTTTGAAGGGCTTTGCCCCATTTGATCCAACGGTGGTGATCCATTCAGTCGGGATTGTGAAGTGCATTGCCCGTCGCTTTGCTCGTTTGCCGTATATGTTGTTAGCTGTATGTCGGAGGGCGATGCGGTGCTTGGCCTACTTGCTGCACGAGGGCGGTGCGCGAGCGTGGGGGTCCCTTGTTGCTCGGGGAAGGTGAAAGAGTTAGAGGTGCGCCGACTTTTTCCTAGAGCTTGTGGAACGTGGTAAATTCGCGCTATTTTAGTTGGAGAGGTTAGGAGGTGTCTGGTTTTTTTGCGGGTAGGGGAAAGCTTTGTAAGTCGAAGCATGTCGGAATCTACATGCATGATGTGCCATCGAACTATGCACATCGCACCTTTCTCCACAATTCGGTGTTGTGGAGATCGAACATTACCGAATGTTTATCCGCATGTGGGAAGTATGTGACGCATTTCAGGCGACAACGCCGGAGCCGTCTACGTGTACTTTGAAGGAGCTGAAGGCTGGGCGCTATCTCAAAAAATCGTGGCCTCGGATGGTGCGGCGTATGACCGCTTTGGCTTCTTCGTGGCGATGACTCCGCAATATTTGGTCTGTTTCCCAGCGCAAAAAAGACAACTCTCAGCATCCAGCCGGCGGCCGATACCCATCTTTAGGACTGCGCACATGGGCAAGTGTTCGTGATCAGAATCAGGGCCAAGATGTGTGATGCGGTCTAGATATGAGGCCGGAGAGCATGGTGTTCCAGTGATTGATTGCTTCGAGATATGATGAACCATATAACGGACGAGGACCACTGTGAAATTTACTGTCTGGGCGACCTGATCAGTGAAAGTCGCACGCCCTTCCTCGTTTACTGATATGCGATCTTACTCAAATCGTTTCCGCCAGGCTGTTGGAGCTTATGATGATGATCATGCGGCTGGGCAAAATTCCGGGTCGGTGTATATCTACCAATATACCGGTGGCTCCTGGTGAGTGGCGGTCAAACAACCGGTCGATATCAAGCAAGCCATGCGCCATGTCACTTGCCAGAATGCTGTTTTTCATTCTCAACTTCACATTCTCATCCCAAGAACAAGAATCGCGCTGGTTTGCACTGATGGCGTTCCTTAGCAACCATACACACG
>LGRX02011806.1:0-23488 GCA_001247695.2 Cymbomonas tetramitiformis | reverse complement strand
GGCATGTGCAACTCACTGCATTTTCCTTGATGCGCCTGGGTGGTGGTGTACACATAGTGAGCCGCCTGTTTCCATCTGGGTGGATTCCGGGGAGGCTGGCATAAAATACCCAAAAGACGTTCTAGTGTGGTCGCTGAAGGGATGTCGACAACACACTACGAATATATGCTTGGCCATACCAATGCTGGAAGAGCAGGCTATTGCTTAGACGCAGGGTGAGCGTGGAGGGGGCAGGTACCTGGTCATTGGATCCTGCTTCGATGATGATGCCGGAAGTACGTCCGGGTCAGTGTATGTATACACCCTCTCTGGGGCTGGTGAGTGGGAGTTGCAGACGAAGCTGACGGCATATGACGCAGGTAGATGCCTGACACGTCCCTGGATGCGCCTAGATATTCATACGATTTACACAGTTCATATGATTAGATGATTGACGGGAGCTCATGATTTGTTGCAGCTCCCATACAAAACTTCGTCACACCTGCTTTTGGCAACTGGCATTCTTCGTCCAACACGGCGTGCGGGCAATGCCTGATCGCGTCTCCTTCACTTTTCTGTACCACAGTGATTGAAACACTGGATTTTGGTCACGGGCCTGGATTTTCAAAGTTTTGAGGAAGCCATGCTTTTTTCATGAAGTATAATATTCTAACATCTGTACTTCAGCATCTGGAAAGGATTTGCCCCCCTTTGAAAAATGTGAACGGGCAAGTTACTGTGCCGCTGGGAGTGGTTGCAATGCACAGTATCGTACGATTATTTTGGATGGTCGGTGTCGATTGAAGCGGGCTACCTTGCGGTGGGAGCGGATGACGACGATGATCTGGGAAGTGGCTCGGGATCTGTCTACATCTACGGCCTGAGTGGCAACACGTGGACTTTTGAGCAAAAGCTCAGCGCTCCTGATGGTGCATCCGGTACAGTGCCCCGGCCGTGCGTCGGCAAACTATTTTATTACCCACTGCATGTCTAGCACTCCCTGTGTGAGTTGGCGCGCGCTGTGCGAGTTGGCATGCACGGATCTTGGCGAGAACCGGTCATCTCGCCGCCCGCGTCATCTCGCGACTTCCTGAGCACTTGGAGCTCCGGCGCTTGGCATGATGCGGCGAGCTTTGGCCTAGTGCAGCTGCCGTCACAGTTGGTGGGCAGCATGGCACTCGCTCGGAGACCTAAGGCGCAGGCACAGGCACAGGTCTTCATTTTGAATCCCATGAAAGGTCACCTCAGCATGAAAGGTCACCTCAGCATGAAAGGTCACCTCAGCATGAAAGGTCACCTCAGCATGAAAGGTCACCTCAGCATGAAAGGTCACCTCGGAGGGGGTCTTGAGCCCAGTCAACCGAGGATCTGGCCGGGGAAATGTCCCGAAAGTTGTACCGAAGCCTTTGATATCTGATTTTCATACATGGAGAACCCAAACGAAATGTACTAATCACACTTGTGGCTAGATTACTGGTTGTAAAAGAAATGGACACACGTCAAACACGTGCAAACAACCCAATGCGCGCGCGTGTGTGCAATGGATACACATGATTCTCAAGCCCACTGCCTGGAACACTTTGTGCCTCCTATCCGCTTGAGAGTGATACAACCCTAATGAGTTAGTTCTTGCTTCTTTGATGATTTGTCTGGCAGGAGATTCTTTTGGAGAGGCAGTTTCGCTTTCTAATGGATACCTGGCAATAGGATCCGATGCCGACGATGACCGCGGCTCTAGCTCAGGCTCTGTGTACATTTATATGCAATCAGCTGGAAATGTGTGGTCATATATACAGAAATTGGTGCCCGGTGATGGAGGCACTTTGCACAAATTCGGGCGATATCTTGCTTTGAGAGGGGCAGATCTAATTATTAGCGCATATCGTGACGATGACATGGGCGACGAATCTGGCTCTGCTTACATTTTTTCGGCAATTGCGTAGTACGAGGCACCACCGAGGACGAGTGTCACCGAGGACCCTGAACGGAGTGCATTTGCATTTGTGGATACTTCAGTTGTTGTGCAGACGAAGGTACGCAGTCACGCACAATAGTCTACTTACCCACGTTTTATCGTGCTACACGTGTTAGAAGTTGAATGTCTGGGTCACGGCGAAAACATCACATTTTCGTCTAGTCCCTGTATAAAAACGTTCCCAAACGAGGCGCCCGCCGGGTGGGCATATATCACGCACAGTGCGCAATTGTTGATACTACTGCAATATGTATTTATCCGCATCGTCGTAGACGCTTATCGATATTGCTTGTTGTTATTATTATTCTTACATTTCGCATTTCGTTCATGCGGTGTCCTTCATTTTTTATGTCGTAGTGTATGCTTCCTCGTCGTGTTGGCTATGTGTGCGGACAGATGCATGTGTGCATACATGCAATCGATAATGTGCCGTCCACAATTTTGGTGCATGGGCACGCATGTTATAAACTTATCTACGATTCCTTCCAACCAACCACAAGCCCAGTGCCATGATATAAATCCATTTACGCTTGTCCAAAATAGATTTCACTTTGCCTCCAAAGTAAATAAATAAATTAGACAACCTGTCTAGGTTGTGTGGCTTTCATAAGAGGGAGCCGAGCCCTCAACTTTGCCTCTATAATATAACTTGCTTGCATGTAAATCACGCAGTATGCACCGATAATCATGGAACACATAATGGATTCCATTTAATTGGGGTTATTCTAAGGTTAGTGATGCATCCCGAAGTTGCTATATCCGGACGAAGCGTGTTTACACAGTTGATTTAAGTATTGCCATGTCTATTAAACGGATAGCTGGTTTAGGTTTTAAGAAAAGTCGAAACCTAAACTCCGAACGGACAACAACTGACACTGTCCTCAAGCAGAAAGGTGCTAAGGGCATGCGCAACAGCTGTTTGAATATCGCGCTACCAATAGGAAGAGTCGAATGTTCCCTTGTCAGAAAAGTGACACACAACGGGCTAGAGCAGATATAGGGAGTCTGTCAGCAGGGCCTGCACCGGGACTCCCGGCCAGGGCTGCCCGCAGTATACCGCCTCTACACTAGCAGAGTGGTTCCACAGTCACAACAAGTCCGCGCATTGATACTTGCTAAGGGACCAAATACCACACAGCAGTTTCCTAAATGTCCAAGTATGATACCACATACTAGGCATGCTACATCTCAAAACAAAAATGTAAAATTGGGAAAGCAACGATCTAAATTTCAAAACCAGAACAACCGCAAATTCCAATTGCCTGTGTCCCCAAAAGAAAACTTCAGTTGACAACAATAGAACCATTTTTTTAGACCATGTTTTAGATAGATAGAACCATTCGGATGTCCGCATGCCATCCCAAAAATGGCATATCACTCGGGTATGGGGCGCTTATAGTAGGTTCTTATATAAAGGGATCTCCGTTGAATTCGCGTGGGAGATGTATTTCACGTCAACGGGGCTCCCGAGAATCATGATGGAGAGAGAGTAAGTAAGGTAATCGAATTTCACATGAAGTACCTCGCGACAAGGCACGGTATCGATAACGCCGATAACTAATATATCGATATATCGGCAATTTCGCTATCAATCGATACATTTTTATGTCGTTATCGGAATATGGTAGCACTTCATTTTTGTCGCGAGGTCTTTTTATTTGTCGCACCGTGCGACAAAACTGTAATTATACCGTGCGACAGAAATGAGCGTTGCGCTCATTTCTGTCGCACCTGCGACAAACATGAGCGCAACGCTCATTTCTGTCGTGAAAATTCACAGAGATTTTCTGGACGAATGATTTTAATATACAAAATTCCGAAACAAAATAACGACAGCGCAAAAATAGCCTAACAGCTTTCAGCGGTACATAGACAGTGAAAGAATTTCAAGGTTGCGCAAGCACTAGGCATTCATCTAGCAAGCAAGCGGGCATCATGCACACACAAGCAGAGCACTAAAGGTTGATTTCGTTACAAGAAATGTGCAAATACGATTTTAAAAGAATGAGCCATACATGGTGAATACAAAATAAGAAGTGTCATAACAAGAAAGTTCAAGTACGATGTTAAATATCAGCGCCTTGAAAATAGCTGGACGCTAAAAAGCTAAATCAAATCAAACAGATTTCCCGGCAACAACGAAGCATTTCGCCAGCGAGTGATAAGTATTTGAAATACCTGCACGATAAAAGCAGAAATATCAGCACCAATCTAAAAAATAAAACCACATGCACACGCAACGAGAAACAGCACGCATGCGAAACATGCGTTCGAAAATAGTAAGCAAAAATCCTGCAAAATGACAGAGCAAAGTTAGTGAGAGCAGTGGGATTTGAACCCACACTGCACATACTGTGCAGCTATCGCCCCCGTGAAGCATTTTCGAGAGATCCGGAATCCGCTGGTGACGTTGCCGGCAGCAGCAGAAATACACAGCAAGAAAGAAAACCTGCATAAAATACAAACGCGCTACTTGAACGAAGGGTTGCAAAAGACACCGAAACCGCCGGGCTGTAATGCAACCCGTCGGCCTACAAGAATTGCTCCGCGATGAGTACCTTTCGTTGAGAGCAGCGGTACAAGTACCGCCAACAACGTTACTGCACAGCATGAATTATGGCAACCTGCAAAAAAACAGAGCGCTGCTCAGGAAGGAAGAATTCCTGTTGGGAATTGAACCCAAACCGTCAGGCGGGATGTAAAGAAGCCCGACGGTCTCCAATCATCCATATATCGCAGGAAACCAGAATGGGCTGCCGGTGGGATGCGGCTCATGTGAGAACATCGCAGGAACGCCCCCCCGCCGGGTTCCAGGCATGCACACGAAACCATGGTCAATATGAAATATCAACAAAGAAAAGTAGCGCGCAAAAATCATTAGTCAAACAAAAACACAAGCCGCTGGGACAGCAGGTAGGCGCAAGGTGAGAGCTTGAAGAAGAATGAAAACGTTGCCGACCAGGATCATATCATATCCATTTTTGTCCGGGCCGCGCCGCGTGTCTCCCGATAGGAGTGGTGAGATGATCTTGAATCACGAGATGCGTAAATAATTGGAAATGCCGCATATCTTCGGTGTAAAATATGGAATTGTTACCCGTGTCTCTCGTTGTCGGTTACTAACGATCGATCGAGAGAATCCTGGGTAGGACTCCTGAGATCGGTAAACCTGTTAGAGCAGTTTTGCGACAAATTCATAATTGTAAATTCCGCATATCTTCGGGGTAAAATATGGAATCGTTACCCGTGTCTCTCGTTGTCGGTTACTAACGATCGGTCGAAACAATCCGGGGTAGGACTGCTGATGATGATGTTGAGATCGGTAAACCTGTTAGATCAGTTTTGCGACAAATTCATAATTGTAAATTCCGCATATCTTCGGGGTAAAATATGGAATTGTTACCCGTGTCTCTCGTTGTCGGTTACTAACGATCGGTCGAAACAATCCGGGGTAGGACTGCTGAGATACTATCGTATCATGATTGGCCGGTAAAGCGCGAGCGCTCGACACAATCATGGTAGGACTGCTGACATGGATGAAAAACAGCATATATATCTTCGTGGTATAATTTTGAATTGTTAAACGTGTTTCTCGTTGTCGGTTACGAACGATCGGTCGAAAGAATCCGGGGTAGGACTGTTGAGATGCTATCGTATCATGATTGGCCGGTAAAGCGCGAGCGCTCGACACACTCGTGGTAGGACTGCTGACATGGGCAGGAAATTTTTGGAAAATTTCCAACGGCATAATTTTTGAGGGACAGCTCCTGCGGTGCGGTGTGTACGATGTCATTTTTTTCCAGGAAACCTGTTTCGCTCCTTTAAGGGAAACGAAATGAAAAACAGCATATTTCTGAAAAAGCTGCGAAGCGTCGTTAATATAAACGAATCTTTTTGCGACACGACAAATAGAAAGACCTCGCGGCACAAATGAGAGGCCACCTCGGAATATCACTATCGACTACTACCGCATTGCGTACTATTGGTATCGACTAATAGGTCGAGGACGAATATTGCAATCGACTAATGCCACGTTTGCACTTATCGGTATCAACTGATACCAAATCTACGACATATCGGAAATAATATCGGAAAATCGGAATATCGGTATCGATTCTTGGATCGCACTCCACTCTGCGTTCATTCGTCCATATTGCCAGTCTCCAATGGCGTTAAGGTTTCATCGACTTACGGAATGAGTGTGTGTAACATTCGGACCCATCGATCCGCCCCTTGCCGCCCCATATATACGTAAATCGAGTGGGTCTTTCGGACCAACCCACTACAACTCACTGCTGAACTGCCCCAACCATGTCTCGAACTCTCAATTGTCAATTAAAATATCATGGCTCGACCTCGCGGTCCTAAACGTAGAAAGGCGAATCACACCGACGTTGTGTTGGTTGCCCAAGGCAAAGGATTGGTCAAACGCACTCATGGCTACTGCCCGACGGTCCTTGTCATAGGACCGGAAATCGAGTCCGGTCGCCTATCACAAGGACCGGAGCCTCGGGAATCTTTTGGGGCGTTCTCTTGACGGTCGGAGACCCTATCTTCCGTATGGTAGTACCCCTAGGACCTAAACTTAGTGCCAATATGCGCCACGTACCTTATATCGTCATATAATGCATATATCCAATGCATTTGTACAAGGCACCCTACCATTTTTGGGTTGCAACTCTTGAAGGACGGTGATAGATACCTCTTATCTTTTCATAATTTTTATCCAATCGAATTTGGCGTCTGACAAGCTTGTCAACCTACCAATTTGAACCCTAACATAATATCCAATCATGCGCAAAAGATTGTGCACGTTTTCGATACATATCGGTTCATATATACACCTTGAAGTTTGGGTTTGGGGTTGAAACCCTATCTTTTTGCTAAATTTCACACCTTATTTCTAGGAAGGGAATCTGCCCTTGATGTGCAAATACGAGTGTGGATATACTAGAATTTTCATCCTGCACGTAAAAGTCTTATTCCAGATATATATAATGAATTTTGAACGCTTTACATAACTGAAAGACGGGCTGATATGACTTGTATGCATCGACAAAGTTAAGGAGGTGCGGGGGTTTTTTATCACCGATTTTCAGGAATTACTTAGTGAGCTATATTTGTGGGCATATTATGGGTTTCCGAGGTAGCGTTCATGATATATATCATAAACAGGTCCCAAATACGTTAGGTTTGGGCGCTATACGCATTCTAAAGCCATTTGATGAGTGAACGAAGCTCCGCCCTTTCCGGCCTTTGTGATGGGACCGGTCATTTTAATTAATTTCAAGCGATGCTACCCCCAATAGTTCCACCATCTCCCCACATGCCCAAATCGAGTATACCGCCCAAACCACGTTCAAGATAAATTCTTTGACACCTAAAAATGATGCCCAAGCACTCATACATTAAGTATATCTAAAAAACGCACTTGCTAGCCCGAATTCACTACGGTCCTTGTCATAGGACCGGACCGTCGGGCAGTAACCACTCAGAATCATCCGTATGACAACGCTGGGAGTGACGATGTCGAATACCAAATGAGGGAAATCAAAGCGCACAGGAAGTGCTACGGCGTAGACCAATATCTCATGGGAGGGTTTAACAACTCAGCACAACGATACGTGGGAGCCCGTGGAGAACCTTCCAGGTTCGGAAGACGATATCACCGCGTTCTGCAAGGAGCAAGCCGAGAAAGCTGAGGAGTCCGAGGCTAGTGAGGCAGCGAAAAAACGTGAACGCTTGTCGACAGCTAGTAGTGCACCCAACGCCGATGGAGATGAGCCAGCATCAGATGCACCAGGTATGAAACGGAGACTCCCCTTCACCATTTACGCGCCGGCCCGCTTCGTTGTGTTTGTGTGTATAACAATTATCTAAATTTCGTTGGGTGACCACAGAAGTTGAGGAAGATGGATAGCTACTCGACCCCAAGAACGGCAAAACGAAGCGTAGGGCTAAGGTGTGGGGCTACTACTGAATTAGGCTAGTTTGTTATGTATAATGTAGAGTCCAACATCTGCGTGGGACAATAACTATCGGAATAAGTCCGATATATCTATATATTAGTTTATTGGTATTACTCGATACATGTTTGTGCACCTATCACACTATCGCAATCGACTGATACATGTTCTCCTACGTAATATTGGTATCGGCTAATAGCTTAGGATGACATACCGGTATCGACTGATTAAAAAAAATAGATTTCGCGATCGGCTAATACTTATTTTTGACTAATCTGAAAAAACTAATACCACCTTGAACCAACCGATACCGTCCCTTGCCTCGCGAAACATGTATTTCACTCATTGGTGTGGCAGGAGCTAGGGTAGCGCCGCAGGCTTGAAATTTGCTTCTCGACAGTGTACCAAAATCCGGTGTAGCACAGGCCTTAGTCAAGCAGGAAAGCTCGAATCCCAACGGGCGACGCAGTCGAATGTCCGATCTCACGGTCGCAAGACGTTAACACCTTATATAAGGGCGAATTGCCAAACTGCTCCGCGTACTGATCCTGTTTTCTAGGAACTTATTTTCACGTTTTCGGCAATAACTCAAGTTCTAGACATCCATTTGCCACGATTCTTCGCATATCTTATATTGCGGAACTAGGTGGATGATATCACACTTCATTATCACTCGCACCGTATGTGCACACATGAATATATGTGACCCATCATCACCATACTTAAGGAAATTCCGTTGAACAACTGTTGGGGGCATTTTTGGGCATGCGCCATGAACATGCCACCACTATTGGCTTGATATTATGAGTGGGCGATGACGTATCATGGTGTATACCAATGGGGGAAAATGCCATATCCTTGATTTGAAGGCTTTAGAGCACTCTCCATAGAGTACGCTTTTGTCACCTGGCAGCATAACACCCCTGCACTTTCCACAAAGTCGTCCACTCGATAAACCGAGTTTGGTGGGCATTGAATGGTTGAGGGACCTCGCCCAAGTCCCAAATATGAACACTGATACTTCATAAATATCTAATAGTTGACTACCGTGGTAGTTATGGATGTTTCCGCCCTCATACTGATCCCATACTGCTAAACGAAACGAATTCGCCCTTACGGTGTTAACGATGACAATGCCACTTCATTCGCGTATTTAACGCGACGCCACCCACGCGTTATGGCATGGCATGCTGGGAAGCGAAAAGCGAAGCACTGTCGCGCACATCGATGATCCTGCGGTCAAATGATGTAATGGCGATATCCATGTTAGCATCGCATGGCCGACGCGATGTTCGTAAATCGAAATTAGTCGCATGTTCTGAATGCGAGCACCACAACGCCTCAACGCGCCACGTTGGGATTACATTCAATCGATGATTACTGTACCGGATGGAACCTCAGCTGCCACGACTGCACTAAAATGTAACGCCCGACACAAATATATACGAGCATCGCGGCGCGCCACGTCGGACGGAATGGTAATTAATCGTGCTGTCCAAAAAGATCGACGCCTAGTGGAGATCGCATATTTGTGATCGACAGCGCCTAGACCTCTGACCTTTATCGTCTTGGCATCAAGTAAATTACCTTACCTTAGTCAATCAGCAGCAGCAGCAGCAGCAGCAGCAAAGCTCGAATCCCAACGGGCGACGCAGTCGAATTTTCGATCTCACGATCGCCAGACGCCAACGATGACAGTGCCACTGCAGTCGTGTACATTTATCGCGACGCCACCCACGCGTTATGGCATGGCATGCTGGGAAGCAAAAAGCAAAGCACTGTCGCGCACATGATCCTGCGGTCAGATAGTGTAATGGCGATATCCATGTTAACATCGCATGGTAATTAATCGCGCTGTTCAAAAAGATCAACGCCTAGTGGAGATCGCATATTTGTGATCGACAGCGCCTAGACCTCTGACCTTTATAATCTTCACCCAAACCAAATTTTCATCTCCGTTCGCTGTACGTGTTATGAATTTAGATATGGGTCATCTGAATGACCATCTCCGTTCGCCTTTTCCTTTATCTGCTATGTATGAGGAAAGCGAACGGAGATGGTCATTCAGCAGCAGCAAAGCTCAAATCCCAACGGGCGACGAAGACCGACAGCCTGATCCGACGATCGCCAAACGAATACGCCGCAGCGACCCCAAGCGCCAACGCCATCACCAGCGCAAGCGTCATCGCAGAGCGTGAGCGCTAGCGCCATCGCGTATAAATGGACAATCTTGCAGTCGACGGAACGCATTGATAACGCAGATGAACGATGATGCGAAATAACGCATATGTATGTTTGATCGCATGTGTCCTCATTCAGTATGTAAGAACTGCATGCATGCGATTGTGCGCGCCACATATGTGCATGCTGCGCATCGGCATGTACCCGCGCGCGTGTGCGTTGACTGTGAGCATGCTCTCGCAGTGGCAACGATAATGTATTTCCGTTGCCAACACGTTTGCGGTATTGTAGCGCGCGTACGAAGAGCGGCAGCCAATTTATCATGCAAGTTGCTGTAATAGAAAGGTGTGTGTGTGTGTGTTTGGCACAGGGTCATGATGGCGGAGGTCGATGAGACGTCATTCGTGCTTCGATTTACAATGCTGCGACCGATCGAAGTAGCGCGAGGTTTGATGCACGTTCATGGCTGTGAAATGCACTTTTATGTATGTATGATATAAGAAGCGCTTGCCCATTAATATCGCCACACGTGAAGGCAGCCAACCATGCATAGGCTCACGCCAGCCGCGAGTGGGAATTGCAAATGTCACTCAGCCGAATGATGAATTATAACGAGCAAGTAGTGTATGCATGTAGCCGCAGTCAGGTATCATTCCGATGGTTACATGTTGGATATTCACACGCATGCATTATCAACACCCCCATTCACACAGGAATGCACTACGGGCACATCAATATATGTGCCAAATCATGGAAGCAAAGTAGCTCTTGCTTCTCTCTCACACACGAACACACACACACACACACATCACATACTCAGCACTAAGCACTAAGTTACACACCACGGAGAGCATCATATATATCACGCCCTGCACATGCACGTTGATGCGTTTATCGGATGATGAAGGAGGACGATGTCCACGAGACTCGCACAAGTTCTTGGTCTGGGTTCGATCCCCGGCGTCCTGCATCAGTGAATATTGCTTTATTCGCACGTTTTCCGGCTGGATACACAATTACGCATGTACAATTATATAATAATCCGCATACACAGCCAATCATTTGCGTCTCGGCATAATGTGATATTTTTTCTTCGCAAGGGTAATTGTTAAAGATTGCATTCGATATACACATCAGCCTATTTGCGCACAGTTTGTGCAGCATGCAGCCATAATGAGATTTACACATTGTCAAAATTTAAAGTACTAATATGATGATCATAGTAGTATGCCATGCGTGCTAGATGCCAACTGCCACAATGCTACAAACGTGCCCCCCTTTGCTATTCGTCCTAAAACACAAATGCCAGCTCAAGATGGGCACAATAATTCTATGCATGTGCAAGGGGTATCAATGGACATCAGATTATGCAGTGCTCGCCTCAAGCACCACCTTAGTCACTGTCTCGGCTTTTGCTCAAAATTATTGATGAATATCGGCGAGTGCGTTGTGAGTGCATACGCCCGTTGATGCACACACGCACACGCACTAAGCACACATGCACGCGTGCGCGACACACACATACACACACATAATAAAGTGAACGAGCTAATGCGCATGCCAATCAAAGCTAGACGTATACATACATACATATATATATACAACGTTGTATATATATATATATATATATATGTGGGGACTTCAATGCAGCCGATTTCCCTCTCGAATTTCACGGTGTGCGCTCGAGCACCAACGTGTGATATTTTCATAATATACTTGCAGTGTAACACTGGCTGAGCTTCCAACGTGGCCGCACACTTTCTTTTTTGGCTAGGATGTGTGGGTGCGGTATATAGTCATGCCCTGATCTATTCCCACAAGCATGTTTCTCACATCCACTGGATTGATGGTGGGTCTGCTTTTGTCAGCGGGCAACGTGTGCATGCTACATGCAACATGCATATCGATTGTCAAAGTGGCAAGAATGTGTGTGTGCGCGTGCGCTTGCAGTCGCGAGTGTGCGTGCTTAGTGTGTGTGTGTATGAGTTGTGTTTGGATGCGTGTGCAAGTATGTAATTATGCGCGTGCATGAGTGTGGCTTTTCCTTGGACCGACTCCTTTGGCACACCGTAGCCGCAGAAGATCAATTGCACTATGTACCCACACCGGGGATCAAAGCATTCAGCCATGATTGTGTGTGTGTGTGTGTGAAAGAGAGTGAGCATGTGTATCACATGTATGCAAAATGGGCATGTGCACCACCAACTCATGTATAGTGAGCCTCCATTATTTTTCACATGATGTTCGCCCCCACCTAAGCAATTGCCACAAGCTGACGGACATCGCCATACATGTGTAGCAGAAAAGTAACTCTGCTACGAGGGTCATATATTGCTTGCTCAGACTTCAGCTAACACTCCAAGAGGTTGTTGACATCAACATTATCCACATCAACATGTATAACGCTCCATACATTCTTCACGATTTGTTGCAGACATGTCTCATCAATTAGGCAATCTTAGTATTGATTATGCAGTTAGCGCTAATTGCGCGCAGCGCGCCGCAATGTTGATGTATTGATCGGTGCGTGAGCATTTACATTCTGCACATTCAACAGATTGTTTTCGATGCCATGCATGTGCAAATGCTAAATAGTATGTAAGATATGTATGCAGAGTGTTTGCTTATTCGACTACACGTGTATCTACACTACAATTGCCAAGCGTAAGCAACGTGCGAAAGCTAAGAAAACGTTCGTACTAGAAAATAAGTAATCATAGTAACTATTTGTGTCCCTGATAATCATATTGGATAGCCAAACCTTGCTCCGCCATTCAATATTTGCAACTAGCTTACATTACATGTACGCCGCCACCATATATCATATCTAGCTATATAACACATTTAATATCTCACATCCCAAATCATATCGCCGTACATACATAACAACCGCCCAACTGATAACTAATGAATACCTTGCGAGGAAGACAGATACGCTGTCCGGCTAAGCTCGCTAGGAGACAAACTGATAATCATATAACTTGTGTCTGGCCGAAGCTTTATGCTCTCGGAAACCCAGACAGTGAAACTGACTGTACTGTACTACTGTACAGTACAGTGCTAGGATGTCACGGACACGAGACGGAAGCAGGGTCAGGCTAGGGGCTAGTCAGAGCCCATAATAACTAAGCCTAAACCCGAAGTCCAGCACACCACCCGTGGGTGTGACTACCTAGCAAGGCAGGTACAGGGTATACAGCCACGTGATAACAAACAAACACCTACGTGCAACTCGGTGGAAACCGATCACTTCTAGCTGGGTGCCGGGGTCTTGACCCGGTCATCCCACTACTGGGCTAAAGCTAATCAAGCTGCCAGGATGATTGACTAGAAACTCAGCCACTTTGAAGCTGGTCAGCAGAGCTGAGTTCAGCGGTTGGGATGTAAACACAGAGTAATCCCGAAGTGAATTGCAGACTGTCTTTTCGAAATTGAGCACCACCAGGCCCAAGTGGGCAAGGCGGTTCCACAGCAGAAAGTAAATCAACTGAAGAACTCATACAAGCAGATTCCCATGGCGGTTTGAACATTGAAGAAAGAGATAAAAGAACTCGATCGTCAGGCGGCCAATCACGGATGTCCAGAGAGCCAAGTGGCGGATCCGAAGCAAAAAGATCTCCAGTAGACCGATGGACGGTGACTCCGGGCTCAACCAGGCCCCTGTCACCACCGCCCACGGCAACCAGAGATGCCGTAGCACTGGCCAGTAGAGAACAGCAGAGCATCGAGGACATCAACGCACACCGGAGAAAACTCGGCGGCGCCCGTGGACGGTACATCGGAGCTGCTAGTGGCGATGCCCCCCTGTCAGAGTCATGCTCAAGAGTGCCGAAGGAGTCAAAAGCCACTTGCTGCCCGCCGTCAGAGTCATTGTCAGAGCCTTGGTCGTTGTCAGAGACCTCAGAGCCAATGTCAAAAGCCTCAATCGTCATGCCAGCAAACAGCGGAGCCGGTGCAGAGTCGCCAAGCTGGAGCGATGGGACAGAACCAGGCAAGCCGAGAGAGCCAGGGACAGCCACTGGTGGGTCATGAGCCGCAGGCACACCACCAGCCACGAGTGCAGAGGGATCCCGAACCGCAGGCGGTGGCGGAATTGAATCCCGTGCACCCGAGTGGAATGTGGCTAGAGGAAAGTGAGCCTCGCCGTCATCGTCAGCCGCCGCATCCTGAGCGGAAGCCGCCGCATCCTGAAAGTGCCGCAGAGACGTGGGCTCAGCCGTCACAAAAGAATGCGCCGACAGCTCGCACACCTCTGGGCGACCCTCCATCGTGCAGAGCGACTCGAAGGCGTGCTCATCCCCTGCGTCATAAAAACGCTGGAAACGAACAGCCAGGCAGTCAGTCTCGTAGTCTTCAACCGCACTACAATAGTGGGCAGAGTGAAGACCGCCGTTGGGGCATTCAGCATGCCAGTGCTTCAAACCACTTTTGGCACACACCGCATTCTTGCAGTGGGGCACGAAGGCACCACTCTTCTTGTCAAATGAGACAGGAGGAGCGGTGCCAAGTGGCTTAACACCAGCACGATGAAGCTTGGCAGCAGAGCGGGTAAGGTGCTTGCCCGCAGGCGGAGGCCCTTCCCGCTTCTGCCGCTTCAGGTCACGAATGTCCTGTTGCATGCGCTCCAGCTGCTTCTGCAGACTGGACAACGCCGCAGCCAGGTCAGACGCGCCATCGCCGAATGACAGAGCAGAGACAGGGGCGTCAGAGACTTTCAGGCCGTGGCGGAACTGCTCCCGCACACGAGCCTGAATAGTCAGGAGAGACACGCCCTGCCGCTGGTCAGCTCGAGCCAGAGAGTTAGCCAAATCACGGTATAGCCACGAATCGCCGAGAGCCTTCAGAAACTGCCGCTTCACCGCGTCCTCTGGCAAGTTGTGGGAACGCCGAACGTCCCTCAACAGGCCATTGAACTCGCGGATGCCACGGTCAGGATCTTTGCTGCTGGGGATGCGGACCGCCAGCAGCAACTCAAAAGAGTCAAAGGGTTCCGAACGTTCCTGGAGCATGCGCACCACCTCAAGGGCAGCGCGCTTGCCATCTCCAGGAACGTCGGACCCAGAGGCCTCAAGCCAGTCACGGGCAGGCGAGCCAGGGCGAGCCAGAAATGTCAGAGCCGAGAGCAACAACTCATTTGCCTCATGCCTGGCCTCAACTGCCATGTCAGTTAGGTCAAACAGGGGAGCAAACGCCGATGATTGGAGCACAAACTGCGTGCGGAGCTCATGCATCAATTGTGAAAAAATGTCCACAGCGTCTGCTTCTGTTCCCGCAAAGCGCTCCGATTTGTCCCCAAGAATTTTAGTGGCAACGGTTTTGGCAACCTTCCTGTCGAAATTGTCACGAGCCAACTGTTTACACTTGTCCAAAACTTCCCTCGCAGCTGCTGTGGTCGGAGCTGGCAGCTGCGGCGTGTGCGGTGTTGCAGCGTGCTGCGCACCAACGTCATCAAAGATCGTTTCTAATCTACGGACGCGAGACCGCGTCACTCTATTCGTTGTGGTAACCATGATGGAGAGACAGGGGAGAAGGTTGAGCTAAACAGGGAGATGGTGTAAGAACGCTTACAGCGGCCAGATAGTTTGTAGAAGTCTCAGACGTACGGATCAAAATTCACAGGTCGTGAGCGGAACATGAGAGCGGCCAAAATTAGCTACGTGTGGAACGACCTCGCCGGAGCCAGCGGCGCACGAAACAGATTAACCCTCGCTGCGACGATGCTTCCGTAAATTTAACCCGTCACCAACTGATCTCCTGTGCAGCGAAGGCGAGCACAATGCGTGCCGCCATCACTGCCAAGTCAAAAGGCCATACTGAAGAGTAATTCACCACCGCCCAAGTGGGCGCTCAACCCCTCCTACGTCCTACTTAGCCGAACATGGCAACAGCAAGGCGCTGTGCCATCATCAGAATCACCGGAAAGCCGGTGCGGCCTATAACCTGCGAGGAAGACAGATACGCTGTCCGGCTAAGCTCGCTAGGAGACAAACTGATAATCATATAACTTGTGTCTGGCCGAAGCTTTATGCTCTCGGAAACCCAGACAGTGAAACGATGACTGTACTACTGTACTGTACTACTGTACAGTACAGTGCTAGGATGTCACGGACACGAGACGGAAGCAGGGTCAGGCTAGGGGCTAGTCAGAGCCCATAATAACTAAGCCTAAACCCGAAGTCCAGCATACCTGAACGAAAGGGATATAGCATCATCCATACACCGCCACCAAGCGCAACCAACACGCGAACGCTAGGGAAAAGTTTGCACTAGAAAGTAACGTATCATTATAGTAACTTGCTATGTCGCCTTGGTAATCATATTGGACATCCAAACCTTGCTCCGCCATCCTCTATTTGTAACTAGCGTATACTACATGTACGCCGCCGACATAATTATATCATATCTAACCATATAACACATATGCGAGGAAGACAGATACGCTGTCCGGCTAAGCTCGCTAGGAGACAAACTGATAATCCTATAACTTGTGTCTGGCCGAAGCTTTATGCTCTCGGAAACCCAGACAGTGAAACGATGACTGTACTACTGTACTGTACTACTGTACAGTACAGTGCTAGGATGTCACGGACACGAGACGGAAGCAGGGTCAGGCTAGGGGCTAGTCAGAGCCCATAATAACTAAGCCTAAACCCGAAGTCCAGCACACCACCCGTGGGTGTGACTACCTAGCAAGGCAGGTACAGGGTATACAGCCACGTGATAATAAACAAACACCTACGTGCAACTCGGTGGAAACCGATCACTTCTAGCTGGGTGCCGGGGTCTTGACCCGGTCATCCCACTACTGGGCTAAAGCTAATCAAGCTGCCAGGATGATTGACTAGAAACTCAGCCACTTTGAAGCTGGTCAGCAGAGCTGAGTTCAGCGGTTGGGATGCAAATACAGAGTAACCCCGAAGTGAATTGTAAACCGTCTGTCCGGAATCGAGCACCACCAGGCCCAAGTGGGCAAGGCGGTTCCACAGCAGAAAGTAAATCAACAGAAGAACTCAGACAAGCAGATTCCCACGGCGGTTTGAACATTGAAGAAAGAGATAAAAGAACTCGATCGTCAGGCGGCCAATCACGGATGTCCAGAGAGCCAAGTGGCGGATCCGAAGCAAAGAGATCTCCAGTAGACCGATGGACGGTGACTCCGGGCTCAACCAGGCCCCTGTCACCACCGCCCACGGCAACCAGAGATGCCGTAGCACTGGCCAACAGAGAACAGCAGAGCATCGAGGACATCAATGCACACCGGAGAAAACTCGGCGGAGCCCGTGGACGGCAAACCGGAGCTGCTAGTGGCGATGCCCCCCGTCAGAGTCATGCTCAAGAGTGCCGAAGGAGTCAAAAGCCACTTGCTGCCCGCCGTCAGAGTCATTGTCAGAGCCTTGGTCGTTGTCAGAGACTTCAGAGCCAATGTCAGAAGTCTCAATCGTCATGCCAGCAAACAGCGGAGCCGGTGCAGAGTCGCCAAGCTGGAGCGATGGGACAGAACCAGGCAAGCCGAGAGAGCCAGGGACAGCCACTGGTGGGTCATGAGCCGTAGGCACACCACCAGCCACGAGTGCAGAGGGATCCCGAACCGCAGGCGGTGGCGGAATCGAACCCCGTGCACCCGAGTGGAATGTGGCTAGAGGAAAGTGAGCCTCGCCGTCATCGCCAGCTGCCGCATCCTGAGCGGAAGCCGCCGCATCCTGAAAGTGCTTCAGAGATGTGGGCTCAGCCGGCACAAAGGAATGCGCCGACAGCTCGCACACCTCTGGGCGACCCTCCATCGTGCAGAGCGACTCGAAGGCGTGCTCATCCCCCGCGTCATAGAAACGCTGGAAACGAACAGCCAGGCAGTCAGTCTCGAAGTCCTCAACCGCACTACAATAGTGGGCAGAGTGACGACCGCCGTTGGGGCATTCAGCATGCCAGTGCTTCAAACCACTTTGCGCACACACCGCATTCTGGCAGTGGGGCACGAAGGCACCACTCTTCTTGTCAAATGAGACATGAGGAGCGGTGCCAAGCGGTTTAACACCAGCACGATGAAGCTTGGCAGCAGAGCGGGTAAGGTGCTTGCCCGCAGGCGGAGGCCCTTCCCGCTTCTGCCGCTTCAGGTCACGAATGTCCTGTTGCATGCGCTCCAGCTGCTTCTGCAGACTGGACAACGCCGCAGCCAGGTCAGACGCGCCATCGCCGAATGACAGAGCAGAGACAGGGGCGTCAGAGACCTTCAGGCCGTGGCGGAACTGCTCCCGCACACGAGCCTGAATAGTCAGGAGAGACACGCCCTGCCGCTGGTCAGCTCGAGCCAGAGAGTTAGCCAAATCACGGTACAGCCACGAATCGCCTAGAGCCTTCAGAAACTGCCGCTTCACCGCGTCCTCTGGCAAGTTGTGGGAACGCTGGACGTCCCTCAACAGGCCATTGAACTCGCGGATGCCACGGCCAGGATCCTTGCTGCTGGGGATGCGGACCGCCAGCAGCAACTCAAAAGAGTCAAAGGGTTCCGAACGTTCCTGGAGCATGCGCACCACCTCAAGGGCAGCGCGCTTGCCATCTCCAGGAACGTCGGACCCAGAGGCCTCAAGCCAGTCACGGGCAGGCGAGCCAGGGCGAGCCAGAAATGTCAGAGCCGAAAGCAATAATTCATTTGCCTCATGTCTCGCCTCAACTGCCATGTCAGTCAAGTCAAACAGGGGAGCAAACGCCGCTGACTGGAGCACAAACTGTGCGCGAAGCTCATGCATCAATTGTGAAAAAATGTCCACAGCGTCTGCCTCGGCTCCCGCAAAGCGCTCCGATTTGTCGCCAAGAATCTTTGTGGCAACGGTTTTTGCAACCTTCCTGTCGAAATTGTCACGAGCCAACTCTTTACACTTGTCCAAAAATGCTCTCGCAGCTGCTGTGGTCGGAGCTGGCAACTGCGGCGTGTGCGGTGTCGCAGCGTGCTGCGCACCAACGTCATCAAAGATCGTTTCTAATCTACGGACGCGAGACCGCGTCACTCTATTCGTCGTGGTAACCATGATGGAGAGACAGGGGAGAAGGTTGAGCTAAACAGGGAGATGGTGGAAGAACGCTTACAGCGGCCAGATAGTTTGTAGAAGTCTCAGCTGACAGATCAAGATTCACAGGTCGTAAGCGAAACCATGAGAGCGGCCAAAATCAGTCACGTGTGGAACGACCTCGCCGGAGCCAGCGGCGCACGAAACAAATCAACTCTCGCTGCGACGATGCTTCCGTAAAATAAAAATAATCCGTCACCAACTGATCTCCTGCGCAGCGAAGGCGAGCACAATGCGTGCCGCCATCACTGCCAAGTCAAAAGGCCATACCGCAAGAGCAATTCACCACCGCCCAAGTGGGCGCTCAACCCCTCCTACGTCCTACTTAGCCGAACATGGCAACAGCAAGGCGCTGTGCCATCATCAGAATCACCGGAAAGCCGGTGCGGCCTATAACCTGCGAGGAAGACAGATACGCTGTCCGGCTAAGCTCGCTAGGAGACAAACTGATAATCCTATAACTTGTGTCTGGCCGAAGCTTTATGCTCTCGGAAACCCAGACAGTGAAACGATGACTGTACTACTGTACTGTACTACTGTACAGTACAGTGCTAGGATGTCACGGACACGAGACGGAAGCAGGGTCAGGCTAGGGGCTAGTCAGAGCCCATAATAACTAAGCCTAAACCCGAAGTCCAGCAACATATAATGTCTCACATTGCAAATCATACCGCCGTGCATAACAACCGCCCAACCAATAACTAATGAACAATATATTGAACCGATTGAATTGTCGGATGGCCTAGTGGAGATCTCATCTTTGAGATCGACCGGGCCTAGACCTTAGACCTTTATAATCTTCACCCAAACCAAATTACCTTACCTTACCTTACTTACTTACTTTAATCAGCAGCAGCAGCAGCAAAGCTCGAATCCCAACGAACGACGCAGTCGAATTTTCGATCTGACGATCGACAGACGCTAGCGATGACACTGCCATTGCAGTCGCGTACATTTATCGCGACGCCACCCACGCGTTATGGCATGGCATGCTGGGAAGCAAAAAGCAAAGCACTGTCGCGCACATGATCCTACGGTCAGATAGTGTAATGGCGAAAATGATTTAAACATCGCATGGCCGACGCGATGTTCGGAAATCAGATAGATTCGCTTTTACATTGCATAGCAGACGCGAGGTTCGAGAAATGTCAAATCATTAATGGAATGGCAGACTCGATGTTCATGTTCGGATCTCTCGAGTGCGCCACGTCGGCAAGATAAATAATCCCATCGACCGTCAGATGCGCCTAGTGGAGATCTTAATTTAAGATCGACTGGGCCTAGTACTTACTTAATCAGCAGCAGCAGCAGCAAAGCGCGAATCCCAACGGGCGACACAGACGAACTTCCGATCTCACGATCGTTAGACGCTAACGATGACAGTGCCACTACAGTCGCGTACATTTACCGAGACGCCACCCACGCATTATGGCATGGCATGTTGGGGTGCAAAAAGCGAAGCACTGTCGCGCACATGATCCTACGGTCAGTTGGCCTAGTGGAGATCTCTTTTTGAGATCGATCCGCCTAGTACTTCTAACTTCAGGGCGCGTCGCGTCGCTTCGTCGAATCGGTTCCACCTTCCGCGCTAGGAGCGTGCGCGTGCGTTAGAGCTGCACAACTTAAACTGGTCCGTTTATTTTTAACAGTGGCAATTTTCCGAATCCGACAGTCCATGTACGATTCCAGAGATCAAAATACGATGCATTCCTTTGTCGCTCCCCAGGAATCTCTTCGGACCTTCCGATGTTCCCGATCTAAAAACATTGGACGGCTCAACTTTAGTCGGGCACCCCTAGCGTGCGTGACTGCAGATGACTGCAGCGATAGGGTGCGACACAAGTGACATGACACTTGATCTTGAAGGGGAGTTCGAAACCTCGAACCACCTTCGCTTGCGTTGGTGCTTGGACCTTCACTAGAGCAAGCTATGTAGAGCTCTATTGCTGTGGGAAACTGGAAACTCACGACAAGAAAAACACAAGAATACTGTTGCGGTGTTTCTGTTCTGGTGAACGGCAACGCACCGGGTGAAAAAATGGACTGAGCTGTCCAGGACTATCGGGTTTTCCAAGATTACTACTGAACGATGGCCTGTGCAAGTGGAACCTTGCAACAATGGATTCCATCACTACTTGTGCTGATCATGCTGGTTGTATATGTGTTTGAAGATGTATATTATCGAACAAAATTACGGTGCGCTCTTGTCTGCTGCCGCGATTCTTTTAATTTTGAATACGCGATTTGTGGTCCGATTCAACTTCTTTGAATGACAACGGGAGACATGGCTGACTCAACGCTAATGTGCCAATAACTTACAAGTTGCAAGTATGTTCTGGTTTGGAGCGGTGTCCAACGCTTTACTCGCCGGTGGAATTTATGTGTAACTGGTTGAAGAGGATGTCTGAATTTGAACAGGGAGGACTCGGAAAAGTGGTTTGAGCGTGTGGTTACGCTCGAACAGCGAAACGGTGTCTTGGTGGAACGATTAAATCAGCACCAGGGGCAAGTGAAGAATGTTGAGCAGCGTGTTGAGGAGAACCACCAGTTCGTACGCCATCTCCACTTCCTGTGATCGTCCAAAGATCTTGTCAAGCGTGGCCACATTTTTGTTGCTTTTGGTCTCCCTGTGCCTTTATTTGTCTCCTGATTGATGCCTTCTGACCCCTGCCACGTTTCAGGTTGTCCAAAAGCTGCTGAATCCACTGCAGCTTCCTGGTCGTTATGTCCCCGTTGAGTCACCGCCTCCAACTCGTGTTCCCGTTGAGTCACCGCCTCCAACTCGTATGCTTGCGCCTCCTTCTAGGCTGGCGCAGCCCGTGCAGTCCGTGCAGAGGACGCAGTCCTTCGAATCGGCAAAAATCAAATTACAGGCCCGATTCTAACTATCTCCTCGTGTATTCGTGGAAACGGGATCTCTTCAAGCAACAATTTTTCTTTGATGCACACTAGATGAGCCGAGGAGCCTCAGCCTTCAGAATCCATGGCTCCAGGTTCCTGCCAGGCATCCATGCAACCTTCCTGAAGGCTTTAAGATTCTGTTCTCGATCCCTGCTGCTCGATTCACGAGCCAATGGCATCATCGCAGGTGTTGAATCCTGATCAAACGAAAGGAGAGCGCAACGCAGATCCACGGGGCGTTTTAAAGTCGCGCTTCGGGACATGGCAGTCGAGCGAGTGGCGTGCCGAGTACCACGCGACCGGTAACGCGGAGACAGAGCAAAAGTGTTTCGAGCGTGAACTTTTTAGGGCGCGCTCGGAGGGCGCCTCGCCAGTCCCACCACTCCTCGAGACCGCCAGGTCGGCTTCGCTATGTCTTGCGCGAACTAGTTCCTTGTGGGCGCGCATTCTTTTGCTTCATGCGCGCGCTCAACCATTTGTGGAACTCGCGGTGCGCAGCCGCTTACGCCATAGACTGCACCTTAGATCTCGCTATCAGTCACCGCGCCAGCTTGAGTAGTTGTTCGTGGAAGTCTTCGGAAGTTTTTGCTTGCCCACTCTCGGTTGCGCCTCCCGGTGAAACCCACTGCTCCACATCATCAGCTCCGTCTTCGCTTCTTTACGGAGACAAGGTACTGGGATCCAAAAGCTTTCGAGATACCTGTTTTCCCCATGCTGTGCTGACTAGCGTCGGCTCTTTGGTTTGGCAGTGCGAAACACAGCGCCACGCAAGGTACAGGTCGCCGTGCGGGCGTTGTCTTGGTTGTTTGTGCGGAGGTGATGGGCGTATCAGCCAATTTGACATGGCTTCATGATTTGAAGGTGGACTCCTCGAGTACCTCGGACCCTCTCGGCCCATTCTTCTCTATGGAATAAGGCGACATCAACGTGTCTTCTTTCACCCTAACAAGGCCCTCGGGATAAATGGCCCTTGGGATACGTGTCGTGTGTGTCTTGCCGCGCTGCGCACCTACCCAGAAGAGCCTTCTAAATGGTAAATGGGGAGTAACTCAGAAGGGGTATTAAGATGCTTAGGCTTTCCAGTTGTCGCCACTCACAGGCCACCTGCCGGGATATGAACTTGTACATCTACCTAAAACGATGCACAATGGAAAATCAAGGAAAGTTTCCTGAAGTCCAAATCCCTGAGAACCTGAGCCCATGCACGAGGTGAGATTGCTGAAGATTCGCTTTCTATTTTGCTCCCTGAAAATGTCTGCATGGCACATCGGCTAACTCTGCTCTCCGCCTTCGTGGTATCCTTTTGTGGACCACATATCGGGCTAACTCTGCTCCCCGTCTTCGCGGTATCCTTTTGTGGACCACATATCGGGCTAACTCTGCTCCCCGTCTTCGCGGTATCCTTTTGTGGACCACATATCGGG
>LGRX02011805.1:28776-47559 GCA_001247695.2 Cymbomonas tetramitiformis | reverse complement strand
CCTTGCCCTTCTTGCCTTTGCCTTTGCCTTTCCCCTTCCCGCGGATTCCCTGCGGCCAATTCCCCCCCTTCGGCAAGGGGGAGGCAGCAAAACGGAAATTCTTCCCCTTCCCCTTAAAGGGGTGGGAAGACCGTCCAGGGTAGTAAACATCACGCGGGCGGGTAGGGCGTAGGTCAGGGGCTCCCTTGGGGTCCAGACCGCCACGTTCACCGTGGCGGTGCCCTGCATCATTGTAAAAGGCGCTTGTCAGTTGCTTCGCTTTCCCTAGTGTGTTGTAGACCCGCTGAATCGCGAGTCCACAGCTCACCAGGGTCAGCTCTGCCTGTGTTTTGACCTTTTCAATCGCGTAGTCCTCGTGCACCTGTTTGTAGGTGACGGGACCTGTACGACGAAGGAACAAACGTACAGCATCTTCCCTCGAGATGTCGAGGCTGGAGTGTTGCCCCAAGTCCGTCGCAGCGTTACTGACAGCGTCAGTGAAAGCTTTGATGAACTGTTTGGGGTTCACTCCTGCCGGGACCTCTACTGTGGGTGTAAAGATGAAGTCAGTCTTGTCAAAATCCTCCAGGTCAGGCATTATCACGTCCTGACTAAGGCAGTTAAAATAACTTTTCCGTCGTCAGGGAAGTAACGATGTGCTTCCCGCACTGAAGCGAGCGCTGGACCGCCACAGAGATACTCCAACAACTCCTTTAGGAGTTTGTTTGCGTTGGGCATCACTGTGGCGGTGACGTCGTCCAGCCGGAAAGCATGTGCGTAAAGGGTGTTAAACCGCGTGAGGCGCGAGGTGAGCTCTTCAACGAGGGAGTCAAGTAGTGAGCGAGCATTAGACTCGTCACCACAAAACCTCCACTCGTCGATGGCGTCCCCTTTGCCACACAGCTTAGATTTAATGCCCCTTACAAGTGCCTCAATCTTCTGGTGGTCATCCAGGAAAGCTGCTGACTCAGAATCAAACTTCTTTTCAGCCGCTGATTGTTGAGACGAAGCTGCCACTGGCGTGGGCACCAGCTGATCAAATTGCAATTGTCTCTTAGAAGCACCAGCTGGGTGCGCTCTCAATCTTGCTGGAGCCATCAGCTGATACGGTGTAGAGGCCATGCCGAAATTTTACAGTCGCGGTGCTCGAGCGTTAGTCAAGAAAATCCAAGAATTCAAAATGTTCGGTGATCAAGGTTCTAAAAAATGCACTACAAAGTTCTCGCCAAGAGAAAACAAATTTACACTTGAGCAATCTATAGAAAATAAGGGCAGGGGCTTAAAATGCGGGGTCAAAGGTTCAAAATTTACAGCCGTGAAATAGGGTAGGGTAAGAGAGGGTGGCGATCGTGTCGTGAGGCTTGATGTCGACGCGCGTGCTGCTTCGGAGACTGCGGCTAGCTAGACCGGTCCATCTAAGTCCTAAGCAATTGTGCTCACGAACGGAAAATCTTCCTCTCTCTCACTCTACCCCTTTCGTGACTAGTGCGTCCTAGAACCTCATGCCCCGATCTTCAACCCCGAGCCCCTATAAAGGCTTTAGCCAGCCATAATTGGCATAACCACCTTAGGCCGGTGGTGGGCGCAAACCTGTGAAAAACAAACCCACAGTGAAGCACTACGAGTCAGGTGCTACGCTCGGTATACACAAGATAATACGATGTGTTATAGCTTCCGCCGAAAGAATGTGATGACAGCCCCTAAGGTGTAAGGTGTGGAAATGACAGATGCTATGAACTGACTACCGAAGTCGATATCGGAGATGGCGCTGATGACAGTGAAGAAGTCATACGAGTAGTCGAACCATATCGGTGATGACACAGATGACGATGACACTGTCGGCGTGCCAAATCCAGCAACGTTGGCTGCGCGCTTCTGCCCTTGCGCACACGACTGCCGGCGCCACGCTTACCCATTTTTGTGATCGGTTAAAGTACCGTATGAATCCGGTCAAAATTGAAGGTGTGTGGGCGATCGGAGATTTTGAACCTATCTCCTATGGCGTAACCGACTAATCGTCCAATCAGGTATCAATATCGTTTCCATCATAACTAGTCAACAGCCAATGCCAAGCTCAGATTAGGGAATTCCAGGATCGATTAACTTGCGGTGCTTCCGTGCAACAAAAGGGGTTTGCTGAAACCAGAGAGTCCACGCCCGGATTCGAACCAGGGACCTATCGATCTGCAGTCGATTGCTCTACCACTGAGCTACATAGACTCCGCCGCATCTGGGAATCGAACCCAGGTCTCCTGAGTGACAGTCAGGGATACTAACCACTATACTAATGCGACTTGATGTACATGCATTCAAAAAAAGGGTTACCAGAACGCATTTATTTTCCATGACGTTTCATCCTCGATTCTCCAGTTATCTGTACACTCCGATTACATCCAAATCTGTACACACCGAGACACCGTCACACCCGATAGTGATCCGATGCTACATACTGAGGTGTGATAGCGATATCATACCTGATACTCACACTCGATACTGTCTCACGTCGGTCTTGTTCCGACGATCGCCTGACAGCGATTCCGATAGCTGCACTGCAGTTTTGAATTTGCGTGCAACTCCACTGGATTATTTCCCAAAATTTTGCGAGAATATGAACGATGCACTATCTTACCTGAACGAAAGAATGTATAGAAGTTACCCGCGAAACTCGTACGAATCAACATTTTAATATTCAAGCCTTGTGTTTGCCTGTTAACTGAAGCGTCGGCATCAGGGCACCGTAGCGTGTCATTACGTGAGCGCTGACTCGCGCTAATGGGAAAGGTGCAAAACGCTGCGCGTTACCCTTTTCTTTACACCTGTGCCTGCGCTTTTGTCACTGTGAACGCATGTGACTCACTCACATAAACATATATACTTAACACGTTGTGCACTGCGTCTTTCACTGGATAGGAATAGGCACGCAAATTCTTTTTCTGAAAACTTGTCGACAACACCTTTTGTTACCGCAGAAAACAACCAAGCTTTCCCAACAGCCGAAAGCTGATGGGCGATATAACATATCCAGCTTTTTTGACCGTCGACCAAGCCAACCAACAACAACGAGGCTTCAAGAGGTTCAGTCTCGAAATCACGAGGACGAGTCAACTTCACCGGACGGATTCGAATCTAATTCCGCGCCTTCAGAACGCAGCCGCCCATTAACCGCGTGGAATGGCGACACTCCCACAACAGTCGCTGTGGGATCCGGTTCAAAAGTATTATGCGATGGTGGAAAAGCCAAAACGGAAGCGCTTGTACAGTGTGCAAAGTCTGTTCCTGCTCGCGGAGCTGTATCTGTTGCTGAGAAGAGAAAGCGCCACGTCGCCTTGGAGTCTTCGGAGCCGGTAACCGCTCGTGCCCGCCCTATTCATAGGCCTTCGTTGGAATACCAACCCGGTAGCACTGTATCCATTGATTTTTGGTTCGACATATATTCGCTGCTCGGCTTCGTGCATATATGTACGGCTGAATTACCTCGTCATGGGTCGTAGATTGGGCTGACTTATTCCCTTGAGGGATTGTGCGGTGCCAACTTTATTCGTCTGCAGAGCCTGCATCCTGCAGTTGGATCGCGGCAACCGCTTGCTATCTGCGCCGCATAACTTCTCTCGCACAACCCTATTTCCCGTCGGACAGCTGTTGTCAACCTATCTCCGTGCTTCTATCCAGTTACACGCACTTGAGCACCGAGCCGCACTGCAGAGCTTCGCAGCGAGGTTCAAATGATATCTTTATGCCTTTCTTGAACAGATTATTTGCATGAGTCAAGATGCCCCTGAAGACCGCTCTGAGATCGTGTGGCGCCGGTCTCCAGTACTTAAAGCGAAGAAGGTATCTTCCTCAGCGCTCACCCTTATCGTATGCGGTTGGAAACACGAGAGTGAAGCTGATATCGTGTGGTTCCCCTTGGCATGCACTTTCCTAGATAGCGCGCAGATGTAAACACAGATTGCAAATAGTGGATCAGCCTTTAGCGAATATATAAGGAGCCACACTTAAAATTTTTATTTAACACGCGTATTGGGTACTCACTTTAACTAGTGTGCAACCTACTTGCAAGGCAACCGACATACCTACTGGAAGCTCCCAGGTTGGTTCAAGCAGTGTTTGAGACTTCGAGGGTCGCCCTGTATTCTTCCTTGCCTCCTGACTTCCAACCAAAGATATCGAGGATGATGGTCACCTCAGTGAAAACCTTAGTTGCTCAGCCTGGCACGCGCAGTTCACCAGTACGTGGGGATTCGGCCATTCTCACACCTGCACACCCCTAATTTTCCCTACACACATGACCGACACCTTGCAAGCAGTTTTGCATAGGTCACCGTGCTTCTGGTTTGTGCTGCACCAGTAGGATGGCATGTGTGACCTATGTTCATCATCAGGCGACCGAACCCACGCAGCCGATACTGCTTCAGGCTCCCAGATATGAGCCGTTGACTTTGGTTGTGCAGGGTGCAGCCACGAACGGGCAGCCGCAAGCTGGACCCTCGGATAGGCGGAGCCGGCCGATTGCGGCGGCCCTGCAGCAGCTCCTCGATCGTACCTCGAAGTCCACGGCTCACAAGCGACCTCCGGGGTGATCCTCTTCGTATCAGCCCCTGCGCTACATATCTTTGCTTCTGCTGAGCTGGTGCAAATGCACCCCTGCTCAGCTATGCCGACAGGTGCTGTCCAAGTTTACTTGGCTGCGTTCGGATATGCTTTCATGAGGGGGGGAGCTGTTGTGCGGGTATTGCAGACACTCCACCAATGGAGGAGGAATGTTGGAGCAACTCATCTCGCGAGGCGGTCCCAGTTTATTGCCACCCCCTCCGAGGGCCCTTCCTCAGGCACCGATGACCCTGCTGCCTCCCGTGGCGCGTGCCCCTCCCCCTTGCTGTGTTCCTGTTCCAGTATGCTCGGGTGGAATATTGCACATAGCATGCACTTTGTGCGCCTCTAGCTTTCTCGCTCAGAACCAACACCCGGGACGCATGCCGGCCAGCCCGGTTCAGATATTAGTTTGAGATACGAAATATCTGAAGCCAGGTGGCTGCTCACAGGGGGACAAGCCTCATGACAAGACTGCCGGTCTGCTCTCCGGGGCTTCTTCCGGTGGGAGCTGCGGGCTGCAAGCCGAGGCCGGCACTGCCCAAGCCAGAAGGGCAGCAGGGGGCCGTGGCCGTAAGGTCTGATCTCTCTCATCCTGCCTCTTTGCTGCGGCGGTTGCCGCCCTCCAGTGAGTCATTGCCCTGCCCTCGTGGAAGCATGCATGGCTTGATCGCGCTCTGCCGGCAGGCGTGGCGCAAGGGACACATAGGTAGGCTGGCAATATGGGGGCGGGCCGGCATGCATGGCGCAAGGGGCGCAGAGGTAGGCTGGCAATATGGGGGGCGGGCCGGCACCATCATGGCGCAAGTGGCGCATGGGTAGGCTGGCAACATCGGGGGCGGAGCCGGCAGGCGTGGCGCAAGTGGGCGCATGAATGGGCTGGCAATATGGCTGCGGGCCGGCAGGCGTGAGCAAATGGCGCATAGGTAGGCTGGCAATATGGGGGAGGCGGGCCGGAAGGCGTGAGCAAGTGGCGCATAGGTAGGCTGGCAATATGGGGGCGGGCCGGCAGGGCGTGGCGCAAGTGGGCGCATAGGTAGGCTGGCAACATGGGGGCGGGGCGGCAGGCGTGGCGCAAGTGGCGCATGAATAGGCTGGCAATATGGCTGCGGGCGGCAGGCGTGGCGCAAGTGGCGCATAGGTAGGCTACGGCAGCCTTATGGGGGCGGGCGGCAGGCGTGGCGCAAGTGAGCGCATGGGTAGGCTGGCAACATGGGGGCGGGCGGCAGGCGTGGGCGCAAGTGGCGCATGAGGTAGGCTGGCAATATGGGGGCGGGGCGGCAGGCGATGACGCAAGTAGGCGCGCGCAGGTAGGCAGCAACATGGGGCGGGGCGGCAGGCGTGGCGCGAGTGGCGCATAGATGGGCTGGCAATATGTGCGGGCCGGCATGCATGGCGCATGGCGCAGATGGGCTGGCAATATGGGGGCGGGCCGGCATGCATGGCGCAAGTGGCGCATAGGCAGGCTGGCAATATGGCTGCGGGCCGGCAGGCGTGGCGCGAGTGGCGCATAGGCAGCCTGGCAATATGGGCGGGCCGGCAGGCGTGGCGCAAGTGGGACATAGGTAGGCTGGCAATATGGGGGCGGGGCGGCAGGCGTGGCGAGAGTGGCGCATAGGCAGGCTGGCAATATGGCTGTGGGCCGGCGGTTGTGGCGCATGGCTCGGACAGGGTTCCAAGGTGTAAACACCACCCGGATTGTTGGGGATTTTACTATGCAGGAGGTGCTTGAGTTGCTGGATCGCGTCGAACGCAAGCTGCACAAGGTGCTGAGTTTACCTGCCGTTGCTTGTGTTGTACTGCGGGTGCCTCAAGGATCCGCTGACTTGCGCTCCGCTGCGGGTGCCTCAATGACCCGCTGACTTGCGCTCCGCTGCGGGTACCTCAAGGACCCGCTGACTTGCGCTCCGCTGCGGGTGCCTCAATGACCCGCTGACTTGCGCCCCGCTGCGGGTGCCTCAATGACCCGCTGACTTGCGCTCCGCTGCGGGTGCCTCAATGATCCGCTGACTTGCGCTCCGCTGCGGGTGCCTCAATGACCCGCTGACTTGCGCTCCGCTGCGGGTGCCTCAATGACCCGCTGACTTGCGCTCCGCTGCGGGTGCCTCAATGACCCGCTGACTTGCGCTCCGCTGCGGGTGCCTCAATGACCCGCTGACTTGCGCTCCGCTGCGGGTGCCTCAAGGATCCGCTGATGCTTGCGCCGCACTGCAGCCTTCGAGCTATTCCTCTTCTGCTCATCCCTCACACCATGTGCCCTGTTGACTTCTACATCGTGGGGAATGGCGCTGGTCACACTGAACGCACGATGGAGTCTAGCATGCCATCAGTGTGTGGTCGACAAGCCGTTGCATGTGCGATGGGTGGCACTGCCCTTGGACAAATAGCAGCAAAGTCTTTCGTTTCAGGGACAATGTGAGGTTGAAGTGAGGGGTATGGATGGGCGCAGGAGGTGTGCCAGGGACCGTCATCCGAGCTTGAGAGGCGGGCTGATCCTGCTCCGCCAGCGAAGATGATGTTGGAGAGCTGCAGTGCTGCCGGGAGTGATGCCATGGATTTGCTGGGCGCTACAGAGAGCATTGGGAACGAGGCGCAGACGGTGCACCACCCGGAGCCGCTGAGGGCCTCCCCCATGCTTGCCCACCCGGAGCCGCTGAGGGCCTCCCCCATGCTTGCGTGTAGCAGAGATAGCAGGCAGCGTCACATGTGAGGGCCTGGGCCGTCGATGAGGCCACAGGCATTTTGACATGTGAGGGCCTGGGTCGTCGATGAGGCCACAGGCATTTTGACATGTGAGGGCCTGGGCCGTCGATGAGCCCACAGGCATTTTGACATGTGAGGGCCTGGACCGTCGATGAGCGTCACAGGCATTTTGGCATTTGAGGGCCTGGGCCGTCGATGAGGCCACAGGCATTTTGACATGTGAGGGCCTGGACCGTCGATGAGCGTCACATGTCTGGGGCGTTCATGAGGCCGCTGGCAATGTTGTAGCGGTGGAGCCTGAGACACTGGACGGGCAGTGCAGCACAGGCTCTATGCTAAGTATGACATGTGTATCTATGGATGTACGCTCCAGCGGCAGGCTCGCACCGCTGCACAAGGCTTCTGCTGTAACAAGCAAGAGATGCATCGATCGCCGAGGGCCGCTCTGGGAGTGCTTTGCAGGAGATCCTGGAGCTCAGTCCCGTGTGCAGCCAGAGGCAGCTGGCCGAGACCTCCAGGTGCGTAGCTTGCGATTGGTCGCACACATGGAAGATGCTCTGCGCTGTAAACCTGGCTGCCCGGTTATTGAGAATAGCATCTCGGACTGCCCTCGAGTTGGATGATACCACCCAGGTCGCGGCATGGGATACCATCCACATCCACACACAGCACAGGCGCTAGCCAATCAATGAGCACTGCGCGTCGGATTTGTTCACCCCAGAATATTACATATCCGGTTGAGGGGAAAGACATGTGTGACATAGTGGTTTGGATGGTACCGTGTGATTCATGCGCATTTGGCGATAACCAACATCGTAGGATCACATTAATGAATGACCGCAGATGTGCTATTGTTCATGTCCACCGATCCGGACAAACGTGGGCGGTATTCATCTTGAGAGGGATGGTTTTCGGGCAGAGCACCAGCCTTCCCAAATGTTATTCTCAATATTCGGGCTGCCTGGGCCGAGCAATCCACGACATGCGGCAGTGATGCTGTGTCATGGTTGTGGGGTTCAGTACGGACCTTCAAGTTCCACTGGCGCCGTCAGTGGCTGGGCAGCGGTCGCTATCAAGGCGCATGGAGGCACACTGCACCGTGACCGAGGCATGCGCGCCCCCCCTTCCCCATCTCCTCTCACTTCAATCTCTCCGGCCGCCCTGTTCTGTGGTGCGCACGCATCGCGGTGCTCTCAGCTGGGGTTTGCACCAGTGAAGCGTCTCAGCTTGCGCAACAGGGGGTCCCCCGCAATGAGGACTGCCGGTGTGCCCTCCTTGGCAATGCCAGGTGGAAGACTTCCAGGAAAATGAGTACCAAGAAAAGGCGGAGAAAGTCCTGTGCGTTGTGAACACTGCCAGGTGGCACTCCCGACCGGTAGCCAAAATCGTTCCTCTGTCACAGCATGCTCTGTGGGGCAATGGTACTCTGTGCTTTGGCTGGGGCACGGCTGTTTCGGGCATCCCTCTGCAAGGATGACCATGTAGCTGACACCGATATAGCGTCCCTTGCATACGTGTATATGGGGACGGCTGTGCCCGCATGCCAGCTTTCGAAATGGGGAGGTTTCGCCCTGAGGTTAGCGCAGGCAGCTCTGTCCGGGGATGCTGACTAGTCGGCATACACGTGCGCCACCACCCGGGCTGACGAGGCTGTGGTGGTGGGGCATGCGTGGAGGGCAGTGGTGAAAAAAGCTACCTGCACCTGATGGACATGTGGTGTGTGCAACCCACGCCGCTTTTCCCTGGTGCTGTTGGGTGCAGTGCAGCCTTAACCCACGCTGCCCAGCTCCGAGCAGTCAAAAGGAGTGTTGATCAACATTGAGAGCAAAACATCGGAGTAAATGATACATCTCTGGGCACTTCACAATATAATTCAAGCTCAGATTTCGTAACGTTGATCTGAATGCAATTTTCATATCATCTTTGTCATTCAGATGCATGTTCAGATTGTTTTGTGCATGCGCCGTCGATATTGGGAGAGGCAGTGTTGGAGTCCCTCGACCATGCCCAACCCCTCGTAGGCCCCCATTGAGGTGTCGGCCGTCTTCTCCACGTGCTCAACCACCATTGGGACCTGCGCTTGCCCACTCCCGGGACTTTCACATTACTGATTTGCACAGCTTATTGGATGGCACCCACGACCTTTGCGGTAACCATGGTGGCAGACGGAGTTGGTACCTGGGTGGTGAGCCATGCACTCCAAATGCCAACTCTCCAGTGCTAGAGGCAACGGCGGGATATGGATGCAAACGTTGGCGGTAACCGTAGGGAAGCATTGGAGTCGGCAGTGAGATGGGAGAATACGATATTTCCAAAATCAATGGTAACGGTTGGAGTTACTCGGCAAACGGTTTTTGACAACAGCTTTGGTGCGACGACTGTTATAGCTTCGGCGGGACGACAGCTGGTTGCTGACTGGTCTTCCAGGGTGGCTGGCGCGTGGCAAGTGCGGCAGGTATGATACCAAGGTCAAAGTCGGGGACACCGTGAACGTGATGGGCGAGTGGCAAGGGCTGTGTGGGGACATGGAGAGAGATGGGCGCGGAGCAGAAGGCTGCAGTGGAAACTGTGGGCCGCATCGTTGCCAGGTGGCTGCATCGCTTCCCGTCTGCTCGGCATGCGGGCTCCGTGTCGTGCCGTGCTCTAGGGGTTTTTAGGCTCACTGTGATCGTGCAGCAAGCTGCCACAGACACAGCGAAAAGCGCGCACCTACCTCTTGTTCGCTCTAATGAGCTCGGACATGGCACAAAGGCATGGCATGGCATCCCGCGCGCGCATATGGGTACGACGGGCGTGGAGGAGTTGGAAGGGCTTGGTGAGCATGCGTGCTTCAACATGCTGAGAGATGTCAGTCGCACACCGTCAAATGGCATAGTTCAGAGTCGCCTTTCATCTTGGCAACACATGCGTGGTCGAAGTCGTGTGGCATTGCTAAGTCTGCCTTTTGACACACAAGCAAATGAAGTGCGCGGTCGGAGCTGACAGTCCTGGGCAGTCACATGGATCTTATTTGCTTGCTTGTAAAGGTGGAATAGGTAAGTGCAGTTGAGTCTGGCATCGTTGGTGTTGTCGAGGTGCACATTTGTACTTCACTATGCAGCTGTCCACGACATGGATAACTTAGGCACACACGTCACCCGCGGGCGTCGATTGTGCTAGGTCGGCTGGTGTGAAATGGCCTCTCTTTGCCCCGTGTCCTCGCAGGTGCTGAATGATCACTGCGGGCTGCTAATCGTTCACCCCGATCTGCTGCTCTCGGCCACAACGGTCGGTGGCAGTTACGGCTGCCTCCGCAGGTGCGCCCGCACTTCCTCGCAGCGGCTACCTTCACTGGGATTCCCACGTGCACTGGCATCGACGGCTTGGTGCCTCGGCCCTCGCGCGTGCATGCAGCATGCAGCAGTGAGAAGGGCGGCGCAGCGTGCAGGACGGCAAGGGCTTCGTGCAGCCGCACTCGATGTCGCCTTGGGGTGAGCAGGGGAGATGAGCTACTCGATTCCCGGGCGTCAATGGGCAAATAGCGGAGGGCAGCAGGTGGGGAGAGGGTACGTTGAAGGTTTGCTCGAGACGCGCTGCGGGGCACGTGCGGATTGCGCCCCCCTATGGGCGTAACAGCGGGCCACGTACCTGTTTTGGCATAGGCTAGGGTACAAGGCAGGAAGAAGTGGATCCGGCAATACGTTTTGTTGGGTGAGAGCTGGGTGCCGCCTCAGCTCGGCGCGGACCTCGGGAGAGCGCACGGACGCGCCTCGTGGCATCGAACCCACGAGACGGCGATGGAGAGTCTCTGCGCTGTGTCCATGTGGTGGCACAGCACAATAATGTGGTGGCGGCTGGAATGACTGCTGTTTGGCCTGCTCCACGCCCTTGGTGTGTGTAGGTCGGTGCTGGACCTGGAGCTTGGCGGTAGCGACGCCTCCATCCACACGCTGATGGGTACCTTCCTGCACGAGCTGATGCAGCACGCTCTCGTGCAGGAGCCCTTCCCCTCCCTACAGGAGTTGCGCTCCGAGGTCCGCGGCCCACCACAGACCCAGCTCCTCTTCCCCGTCGCTTTGCTCTGCCATGTAGGATTCAAGCGGAGCCACGGGCGTCGGACGGCTCGTGTCGCGGCCGCCGGTGGAGTGTGGACTCGCGTTGCCCTCTTCGGGGCCTCTTGCACGAGGCTGGCCCTGACTGCCACGTGATCCGAGGGAAACATCCATGGCATGGCGGCAAGCTGAGCTGAGCTGGTGGAGAACGCTTGCAAAGCGGCACAGCTGGAGTGCTTCCAGCGGCTGTGCAAGGGCTCGGGTATGCGGGTGTCCAAAATTCTGGTGCGTGCACATCTAGTGAGGAATACAAATCAGCTCTAATGCCAAAAATCACCCCTCCTCTTGGAGCGGTGATCGAGGGGAGACGCCAGCACTGCTCCTCAGCGCCGAGCGAATCCTCGGAGCAGAGACGCGCCCCCTTGGCATGGACAGACTCAAGCAAAGTGGGTTTCTATGCGTGGCGTTGATGTGAGTGGTATAGGATTCGAGGTAGCTCCGTGCGTGGGGAGCGGAGATGCAGGGAGAGGCGCTTCTTGAGAGGTCCGCGGGCAAGTTGTTCGAGGTGGAGGCGGCCGGGTATGAGGGGGACCTTGCAGCCACGGTGCAGCAGAAGATGCACGACGCGGCGGCTGGCATCTGGGAGTGGGTGCGAGGGTTCCGCACGGTGGGGACAGGGCAGGAGGTGCTGGTCAAGGCTGGGGGTTTCGACCAGGGGAAGCCGGACCGTGCCTGGGTGGCGGAGGTGGTGGATATTGAGGAGAACATCTGGTCGCCCCTGTATGGCCTGAAGGGCCAGGTGGACGGGTCCCTCGCGGTGCAGCTGCAGGGGGCCCCCACTCCCCGGTATCTACTGCGCCCTACACCCCCTCCCACACCAGCACCTGGATGCTTCAGCGGTGGTGGCTCATCGGTGTGGTCACCCCCGGGACTTTGCAATCAGCGCGTCACCCGCCGTGCCACTGCCCGTCATTTCCGGTGTCACGGAGTGGCTCCTCGAGAATGCGTGTACAGACGAACTCCAGTTGCTGTCCTCTGAGCTGCGCAGACATGTGGAGTGTCCACGTCAGCGCCTGTAGGGTGCAGCGGACGATGATAGGCGCTTTCCGCACACGCTGCTCAGCTCAGTTGGTCCGTCTCCCGTGGTGTGCACGATCGCGGCAATACTCAAGGGTCCGAACCTGGCGGCAGGCGGGCAGCCCGAGAACGAGCACTGACTCCGGCATGGAAGGCCTTTCTATAGGGATGCAGGCACTTGATCGCAGCGAGGGGAGGGGGATCGGGCGCGTGCAGGCTGATGCCGATGGAGATTAAGACTGGGGCCCGAGTGCAGGAAGTGGAGCACTCTGCCCAGGTGGCGCTCTACACGCTGCTTCTTGGTACCGTGCCCCGCGCTCTTGGAGCTCCCTCCCACACCGAGAGCCTCCCCCTGCCTTCTTTCGCTGAGTGCACTTGGGCTCTAATGGCGAGGGCCGGGCCTTGAGAGGTAAGCCAGGCGGCCGTCGTGGTCTGGCCGCGAAGGGCCCCACAGCTCCAGGTTTCTCTGAGGCGCAGCGTGCATGGCTGCTGATGGACGCCATCATACAGCGCACACGCACTGGCATTTCAGCAGACGTCTGCCCGACCCACCGGGTGCTGGAAACTGCAGTGCCTGCTGATCAGTCAGGTGTACAGACTGACTGCCTTAGGGCCACTACAGCTCACAGGAAGCCAAACCCTGAAGAAACCCTGAGATAAAGGCCTGAAACTCTACAGAACAGATCATGGCCGTAGGATCAAGACAGCAGCAACGATGCAGATACATGACAGTCACAGTGATGGATCTGAGTGTTGTGTTAGTCAGTAGGAGCTGTGAGCCTCACAAAGTGTTCCATGAGTGGCGTATGACTAAAGTTCGTGAACTTTTACCAAAGCATCGCCAAATCACCACCGTAGAGTAATAATTGGGCGCCTAGCTTCGCGGCGTTTCACCGAGCGAACAGTCTATTGAGGTTGTTAATGAAACTGAATGTTTGTCTTTGTCAGAAAGATATCGGTCACCAAAATGAGCATCAAGTGAGCATCATTCAAAAAAAAATATTGTAATTTCTCTTTTTTCAAATATTTGAAGGGGCGCAAATTCCATTTCCCCCGCCGGCTCTGGTGGTCCCCGGCACCGGCGACATTTAACGTGGTGCACAAAGGGGGCCAGGGGACCCTAGTAAGCTGAGCCAGGGGTCGAATGGGCAGATGATCGGTACGGCAACATGGTGCAGCATGGCATGCTGCACTACACTGCCGAGCACATAAAAAAGTCCACGGTGGTGGCATCCCGCGCTGCAGAGGTAGGCTTCCGGCACTGTCTCCCTGCTGCCAACTTTCCCCCATTTGTCCCTGGTCCCTGCACCTCACCACTAGGCACCCCTGCCACTTGTACCCTACCCCTTTGCACCTGCCCCAAACACCGCACTTGCCCCTGAGTGGGCTCCATTGCATGCGTGCCCACACTGCCCCCATCGTACGAACGGCTGCACTGCCCTATTGCATGCGCCCCTGCAAACCCCGCTCGCGCGAGGCCCCACACCGGCGAGCGATGCCGGCTGGCTGGGGGTTGCGGAGCTCACAGTGCCGGCTGGCTGGGGGTTGCGGAGCTCACAGTGCCGGCTGGCTGGGGGTTGCGGAGCTCACAGTGCCGGCTGGCTGGGGGTTGCGGAGCTCACAGTGCCGGCTGGCTGGGGGTTGCGGAGCTCGCAGCTACGGTACATCGTGGCACAACGCAACGAGCTGGCAACTGCTACGATGGAGCGCATGCGGGACCCTGCAGTGCTCCCCAAGACCCTGCGGGGCAGCTCTGCTTGCTCCAGGTGCTCGCGCGTGGCAGCCTGCTCTGCCTATCACCGTGCCCTGGAGGACGGCCAGGAGCACACCGCCGCCGGCACCCCGGACCTGTTCCAGCAACACACCGGCCACATGTCCCATCACCAGGTTTGTTCGCTACCCCTGCAGGGTGCTTCCCTGACCCCTTCGTGAGGGAGCCCAGCTCTTTGTCTTGCTGCGCTCTCCAGCGACGCGCGGGTGCGCCTCAGGCACTGTGCAAGCCGCGAGGGCCCTGCTGCGCCTCAGACAGCCGCGAGGGCCCAGCTGGAGCGCGCAAGTGCAGAACGGATGTGGGCTTGCCTTTTACGCAGTCTGTTCCGCGGTTGAACCCGCAGTGATGTCCAACTGTGGAAAGAGAGTACATGAAGGAGTACCCATCCTCCCCGCCAAAGGAAAGTGACGCTGGAAAAGGCACCCCTTTTGAGGCAGTGAAATGCATGCATGTCTAGCTTATGAACTCCTCAGAGGTTCAAGCTCGCATAGCTCCGAGAGGGCATCCTGACGGCTGAGTGGGCTGTGTGGCGCGTCTCAGTCTAAATCTCCTAGTCTCGATCCGTATCACGTGGCAGGGGATGGGTGGCGCGGGCACGGCGCGGGCCGCAAGACGAGAGCATTGCAGGCAGCTCAGTCTGCAAGGCCAGCCGGTGGGAGAGTTGGGCAGGCGAGGCGATTTGGGGGTGCTATTGGCAGAGCGGGGAAAATTCCTGCGGTGATTGTGACAGAGATGCTGTGATTTGTTTGTGAAAGGATCGGAGGGCATTGGAACCGCGCATGTGGCGTGTGGAGCGAGGAGGGCTGCATGGTGAAGAGGACCTGGGATCTCAGTACGGCTGAGCGGGGCGGGGATGCCAGGCGGAGTTCTTTAGGCGGTGGGAGCGACTGCTGTCCCTTGAGGCGGAGGAGACGCGTTCCTCTCGAAGCAGCCTGTGGGGCACACAGGCAGCGGAGCGGGAGGCGCGCAGTGGCCACTGCTTGGCAGGGCTCCGGCTGTGTGGGGCACGAGAGCTGTGCAACGAGCCTGGTGGAGACGATGTGCGCGCGGCCACCAGCAGCAGTGCTGCCGCGCGCGACGGGCAGTTCCTGGGTGGCACACACCTCTACAGCTTCCGCCGGGAGGCGCCGAAGGCCGGCGAGAGCTTGGTGAGGCACCACAGCCCTGGTCTGCAGTGGACCTGTGGGGGGAGCTCTGTGCAGCTCCATTAGCAGTGGATGATCAGTTACGGGCACCGCCCCGGAGCCATGGCGGGAAGCTGTGCCGTGTGGTAGAGAGGCGCGCCACAGTGCTCTGAGTGACCCCCCCCTCGGGGATTGTGCATTGAGTGAGCCGCGCACCCATTGGCTTAAGACCCTCTGGATTGAGTGCCACCGCAAACTCCGTGCCTGGTTGCGGGGTAAGTGGAGTTTCGCTTAGCAGGTTGACGCCACATGGGCAGGTGCTATGGGTGCGCTCCGTGCCATCGTCTGTTCGCGAGTGGAGTTTGGATTCATGGGCGTGGGTGCCCGTCGAGTGAGGTTCTCCCCGGAGACCCAGACTATCAGATCAGCCAGGAAATCGAGATGATGCATGCGGGGATGCAAGCGCTCCTGACTGGGCTGGCGGTGCGGTATCTGGATAGGAGGACTCTGTGGCCTTCACGGCAGGTGACCATCTGCTGCTGAGCACGGAATGCGGCATGGTGGCGGTGGCCCGCGGCGTGATGCACCAAATGAGTGGCAGTATGGTCACGCTCGCCCTGCGCCGCAGACTTCTCCTCCCGGTGCCTCCTGCGTCTCTGGGCGCTGCCACTGATGACTCAGATGCGGCTCCCCCAAGCACCATCTACAACGTGGTGTGGCGAGTGGATAAGGTCCGCTCTGCCGCCAGGCATGCCTTGCTGCCGGAGGTGACTCAGCAGCCGCACTCGTGATCAGCATGCTTGCCATCCCCGGTGCTCCCAGCTTGCTCGGGCCTGAGTCGCTGCGCCCTCTTGTCGCCTGCCAGCGCTTGCGCCAGGCCTTCCCCGAGCAATCCGAGACTGCCCGCGATGCGCCGCGCTATTCCACCCTTCAACAACCCCCAGAGCTTGCGCTGGCTGAGATGAGCCGCGCTGGGGATGTGGCTTGGGTGGCACGGGGGTGTCAGGACGACTCCGGCACGGCAGTGACGCGCATGCGTGCGAGCTTGGTTCAGATGATCAGCGACCCTCGGCATGGAATGCTGCGCGAGGCAGTGGTGGAGCTCGCACGTCCGGAGTTCTCGGAGCGGCTCAGGGAGGCTCCGGACAGCCACACGCCAAGCTCCGAGGGGCGCGGCGGCACCCCCTCTACTGCGGTCACGCTTAACCCCGAGCAGCAGCATGCGGTAAGTGTGCGCAGTTTTGAAACTCGCTCCTTGGGCGCCTCATGTTGCACAAGCAGCTGGCAGAGACCGCCGTGCCGTGCATGAGAACGCACGTGCGGTCAAACGCACACACCTCTTCATTATCATTCACGCCGCGTCGCCCTGCCATGCATCATATTTCTGAAGGCCTTTCAGCATCCGTGGATGGTGGCCCTGCCCGCGAAGTTCCTTCTTTGAAGATCATAGCAAACCAGGCCTGGTCTGCAGCTGACGGTCAGGTGGGTGCGGGTTGACGGGGAGGGCGGGGGTTGAGGAGCAGCTGCGGCAAGCACTGTGTGCCCAACAGTACGCGCTGGTGCTCGGGATGCCGGGCACAGGCAAGACCACTGTGATCTGCGAGATGGTGCAGGCGTTCCTGGCTCGCGGGGAGACTGTCCTTGTGTCTTCCTTCACCAACAGCGCTGTGGACAATATCCTGGAGCGGCTAGCAGCGCTTGGGGTGGATTTTCTGCGGCTCGGGGGCGAGGGTAAGCTGCCTGGTCTGCTCCAGGACTTTGCGCTCGGGGGAGGGCGCCACCCGGCGGGGACGCTCGCCCAGATGCGGCGCAGCGTCGATGCGGCACGCGTGGTGGGTTGCACCTGCCTCGGGGTGGGCCATATGGCGCTGAAACGGAAGCGTTTCGACGTGTGCATTCTGGACGAGGCTGGCCAGATGCTCCTCCCTGCTGCAGTGGTGAGATCACCGGCCTCTGCTCGCTCGGCCGCTTGGCGCCGCGGATCCCCTCCGCCTAGTTATTCCCCTAGCGATGGTGGTGTTCCCCATCGCTGGCAGGGCTTGGTCCTCGTCCTCTCTTACGATGTTTCGTGCAGTGCACGATCGCGGGCTCCTTGCCTTCTAATTCCTGAGTCGGCTTCTTCTGTTGTTTTTGTGTGCTTTGAAAGTCGCACTTTCTAGCGGCTGAGCTCCTCGAGCTGCAACGAGAAGGCGAGTCCAAAGTTTATAGAGTCCTGATGAAATGCACAGAGGACGCTTTCTTTCTTTTTCAGCAGGGGCGGCGCATCCCGATTGGGCTGCGCCGCAGAGTCCGCCTCTTGCAACCGTGTCCTCCAAAGCCCGATCCACAAAGCCAACCCCTCCCCCTGCACCTGCACCTGCTGCGCCACCATCCCCTGCACCTGCTGTGCCGCCACCCTCTATATCACTCATCCTTGGACCGATTCCTTTGGCATTATGTGACCACAGAAGATTGGCTGCACTGTGTGGCTTATCCTTGGACCGATGCCTTCGGCACCACGTAGCCACAGAAGATCAGCTGCGCTGTGTGCTTATCCTAGGACCGACTCCTTTGGCACACCGTAGCCGCGGAAGACCAGCTGCACTATGTACCCACTAGCGTTCTTGCCACGGCCCAGCCCTGTTCCTGAATGCTTCTCACTCCACTGGGATGATGGTGGGCTGGCTTTTGTCAGCGGATCGCGTGCCGTTCAGTGTGTGTGATATCTTGTCACGGGCCCACCGTGTTCCTGCATACTCCCTGTCATCCACCGGGGCGTCATCCACTGGGGCGTCATCCACTGGGACGGGCGTGGGCTAGCTTTGGTTGGCCTCACGCCATTCGGGGTGTGTGATACGGTGGTATGCGGGGGGGCTGAGGGGGAGGCAACCGGCAGGGCCCGCTGCTGCTGGCAGATAGATTTGTGCTCGTTGGGGACCACAATCAGCTTCCCCCGCTGGTGCTCAGCCGCACGGCGCGCGAGGAAGGCGCTGACATCAGCCTCTTCCGACGTCTCTGCGTGCGCGCCCTGCGCCCTCTCCCTCTCGCCCTCGCCCTCCCGCCCTCGCCCTCCCTCTCAATCTCCTCCCCAGGCCCGCCCGGCGCCTCCTACCTGCACTGCTCCTCGTGCCTCGCTTTGTGCACAACAAATACTTAAGATGTAATATTACTTCATACGAAAGAGCTCTACGGACTCATGCGCACATTGCGATACAGGTTGCAGGTTTCGGTCAGACTCTCTGTCTGTAATGGATAGCAGAACTACTGCCTAGAAGCCTCCCCAGCGCCTTTGCTCTTGCTTGAAACGTTCAGTGGCGCGGGCACGCGCGAGTTCGAGTTCACGGTCCTCAATTGCTTGCATCCGCTCACGGTAGGCGGTTTCGTTCTGGCGGAGGAGCTCATTTTGCATAGCAATCTCCCTCGGGGATACGTAGTCCCCCCCAGTTGGGTAGGGAGACCGGACGGGTAGCTGCGTAGGGTACGCGGGAGGTGGCATAAGCATCCTCTGGTAGCTTTGGGAGCCTGCGGG
>LGRX02011805.1:0-28636 GCA_001247695.2 Cymbomonas tetramitiformis | reverse complement strand
AAAGCTACCAGAGGATGCTTATGCCACCTCCCGCGTACCCTACGCAGCTACCCGTCCGGTCTCCCTACCCAACTGGGGGGGACTACGTATCCCCGAGGGAGATTGCTATGCAAAATGAGCTCCTCCGCCAGAACGAAACCGCCTACCGTGAGCGGATGCAAGCAATTGAGGACCGTGAACTCGAACTCGCGCGTGCCCGCGCCACTGAACGTTTCAAGCAAGAGCAAAGGCGCTGGGGAGGCTTCTAGGCAGTAGTTCTGCTATCCATTACAGACAGAGAGTCTGACCGAAACCTGCAACCTGTATCGCAATGTGCGCATGAGTCCGTAGAGCTCTTTCGTATGAAGTAATATTACATCTTAAGTATTTGTTGTGCTCATAGCGGCGCTTGTTGCCTCGCTCCCAGGCTCGCGACCCGCCATCCCCCTGGGCGCGTCTGTATGCTTCATCAGCCGTCGAGCATCGGGCATCTCCCACCGCTTCCTGCATTCATCGGGGAGTGGGGCTCGCTGCTCGGGCTATCTCAGGAGGCACAGCCGGAGGCAGTGACAGAGCTTGGCACCCAGCACCGCATGGCGGCCGACATCATGTTACTGCCCAACGAGACCATCTACAACAACCGTTTACGATGCGCCTCCGAGGCGGTTGCGACGCGGATCCTGGACCTGCCCTCCAGCACGGCGGCTCATGGCGGCGCCTCGTGGTTGCCTGAGGTCCCCACTCCCCGTTCACCACCCACTCGACCCCAGCCGAGCCATCACTTGCCTGCTCCCCGTTCACCACCCACTCGACCCCAGCCGAGCCATCACTTGCACTCCCGCACCACCCACTCGACCCAGCCGAGCTCACCAGCCTGCCCCGTTCACCACCCACTCGACCCCAGCCGAGCCATCACTTGCCTGCTACGCTCCTGCCCTTGCTCTGCCTTCCCCTCTCGCTTGGTCTCTCGAGCCGTGCTTTGCTCCCATGCACCTCACCTGAGCCTTTTTCCTTGTTCATTTTCTTTGGCCGCTCTCTGGGTACAACAGCGCGACCGGCCGAGGCCTCTTGCGGCTTTAAGGCCGTGCCCAGGCAGCAGCCTAGGTGTGGGGCTCGAGCTCAGGGACAGTGTGGTGGGTGAAGCAGGGCAGCCTGGGTGTGGGGCTCGAGCTCAGGGACAGTGTGGTGGGTGAAGCCCAGGGCAGCCTGGGTGTGAGGATCGAGCTCAGGGACAGTGTGGTGGGTGAAGCATGGCAGCCTGGGTGTGAGGATCGAGCTCAGGGATAGTGTAGTGGGAGAAGCCCAGGGCAGCCTGGGTGTGAGGATCGAGCTCAGGGATAGTGTGGTGGGTGAAGCCCAGGGCAGCCTGGGTGTGAGGATCGAGCTCAGGGACAGTGTGGTGGGTGAAGCATGGCAGCCTGGGTGTGAGGATCGAGCTCAGGGACAGTGTAGTGGGTGTAGCATGGCAGCTTGGGTGTGAATACCCTGGCCCAGAGTAGGGCCAGGGAAATTGATACACTCATACGCCCAAAGGGCGTGGTTTTTTCTTTTTCTGGGTGTGAATATTGATTGCGGATTATGGTGCTCCTGATGGGCTCTCATAGGTAACAGCGGCAGAGCGTCGAGCAGCGTTCTTGGACACGGATGAGGCGGGGGACGTGGCACATGAGCAGTGAGTCTCTCCCTGCGCCTCTGAGCTGATCGCAGCATTTCTGCTCGTTCTCTGCGGTGCACTTTGCACACGAGGCCTCGTCGGAGGGTCTGGAGATGCGCCAGAGTTGTGGCAGGTTCGTTACAGGGGTGGCATTGCGCAGAGGCGTGCCGATGAATGCGATGTAAGGGGGGGGGTGGAGGCGGGGCGTTGAGGGCCCACTGAAGGTGGGGGCCTGATGGCGCAGGCATTCCGGAAAGGTGATGTGCAACCCGCTGGAGGCACGTGCGGTTGTGGAGATCGCACTTGGACTTCAGCAGTCTGGTCTCTCCGCCGAGCATATCGCTGTGATCTCACCATACAACTCGCAGGTGGTGTTTCCCTGCCCCTGGGGCTGCGTAGAGTCCGGCGGTCGACTCTGCAGCCACCACGAGCCGCATCAATTGGCGCCTGTTCCCTGCCGAGATGCAAACCAAGACCGATCTTTTACCCACACTTCGGACACCGCGAGGCGCGGCCTTTCACCACTGCAGGAATGGCTTGCCCCATCCGTGTTTAGCGTTGCCACTCGTGCCTTGGATGTACTGGCGAGGTGCAGCTCGAGCGCGGCACAGAATGGCTGCACACCCCAGTCCACGCCTGTGCTCTTTCCACCGACCTATAACTGGACACCTTTAGCCCTTTGAGGGCGAATCTACAGTGCTTGAGAAGAAGATGCCTGAATGGACGTGCCCAACATCTTGCAGGCCTGTGTTCAGACGGTCTGCTGGAGGCAAGTGTGGTGGATGAGGTGAGCTGGGTTGGGGTACAGGTATCGTTGGTGCAGCATCTGGCACAGGAGCATGGTCTGCACGAGATGACTGTGCTCACCGTTGATAGATCACAGGTGTGAGCTACGGGTTGCGCCGTACGATTCCGCCATCTGGATGGGCCTTCACGCATCCGCGGCCCCTTTTGTCTCTCTGAGCCGTGCGTGTCTCTCTTTTAAATTTCAGCCGAGGGACCAGCTTAATGAGCGTCTGCCCTCCGGTTTCCTTCGATTCTTCGGACTGTGTCCTCTTTTGGGAAATCCTTCGCCGATCCATTCTCTCTCTCTCAGCTTTCATATAAAACGGGATGCATTGTCCGTTGATGTACAAGCGCACGGTGCTGATCGTAGATCTCTCGGGGACCTGAACACACGGGTCGCAGAATCCTCATGGCATGGGGCAAAAAAATCTGAAAGGGGGGTGTGCGGCGATGAGATGGGCGCCAGGGTCGCGACTGGCCGTGTGTTTTGGTGTCTTTGGTGCGGTCCGGCCCGGACGGGGAGGCGGGACCGCTGCTGGCCGAGTGGCGGCGCATGAACGTCGCGCTCACGCGGTCAAAGTGCAAGCTCGTGCTCGTCGGTGCGCAGACCCCAGACGCCATCTCCTATCGCACTGAACGCCGCGACACCTGCACTCCTTGTCCAACGTCTTGAGGGGTCCTCGGCATCTCATCCGAGGCGCTCGGCGGAAGACATGATTGGCTCGTGCTTGTGCACGGTCAACTTTGAACCAGTCTCAATAAATCCCTCAGATGTAGGAATGCGTGGAAGGCTGCTCCGCTGGCAGGCTAGCGCCCACTGGGAATCCCTCCGATTGGGCTTCCACGATGCCCAAGCCCTGTCCCAGAGCCCTCCGAGGATCATCTGTGTCCAAATCCTGCCTGATGTCCTCAATATTCTCCAAGAGACGTGACGCCACCCTTCCAGCTTCGCTCACCCCCCCTTGAAGCCCGCTCAGACCGCTCAGGCTGCATGCCAAATCTCGGGTCACCGCCCTCCAGACCAACCGCGCTCACCCGGCCAAAATATCTAAACCTAGATGCCCACCCGACGCATCCCTGCACCCACCATCGCTGGGCCCACACCTGGCCCAACCGATCCCCCACCAGAAACACGCCTCTCACTCGCCTGATTATCTTTCTCGGTATCCATGTTCATGAAAACTGAAGATAACAAGAAAGTGCCGCGAGTCACCGACCACGCGGTCTCTAGAAGTACCTACACCCGCACCGCACTACGCGCGCCTCAGAAACCCGCCGCCTTTGAATGTGGCTATTCGTGGCCTCAGGAGTCCGGCCGCTCCCCTCGGGGAAAGGGCAGGGTCGGTACACAACCTGTACACCCTCGCACACACTCAACCGTATCCCCGGCGTGGGTACATAATGCAGCCGGTCTTCTGCGGCTACGGGATGCCAAAGGAGTCGGTACAAAGATAAGCACACAATCAACCAAAGTCCCAGCTCACCAAGGCAATGGCAAAACCCCTGCACTATGTACCTGCAAAACCGCTAGCAGGGACGCCCAGAAGCGCCTGGAAGGATCTGGACCGTAGAGAAAGGCAGCGAGCAACGACCACCACACAGAAAGCATGGATCCAACCTCACTGGCCCAGAACCCCACCAGCAGGTGCCCAAAATAACATTGGCCCGAGCGAACACAGAAAGCCCAGGCAACCGTTCCGTGGGGGTATTACCACTCAGCACGGCCAATACTCCCTTCATATTCTTCCCCCCTGGCACCAAAAGCACACACTAAGCGTGGTCCCGATATGGCGTGCGTGTGGACCGATTCCTTTGGCACCATGTAGCTACAGAAGATCGGCTGCACTATGTACCCACACCAGGGATCAAAGGATTCAGCACACACTTCGGGACACTTATCCGGATTCTCCAGAGCTCACTAGTGAAGAATGGACCCCCTAAGCCTCACCGGGCCACCCGAGCGCCTCTGCGACTGCACCGCCTGCACACTGATGCTATGCCCCTCGCGCTGGTTCACCTCTGCCCCCCGAGTTTCTTGAGCCTTTGCCCCACCATCAAGCCTGCCCTCAGAACCACCACCCTGCTCCCTGCCTGCCCCAAAGCCCGGGTCTCAAGACAGTACCCACCACATGTCTGGTGTTCCAAAGGGTCGTCCTGAGGGCTTGAGAATGACAGACTGAATCACTTCCTTCTGACCTTGCGCGCCCACCACCAAACTGCGCCTGCAACCCCCTACGCCAGCTCCAACTCTATGGCACCGAAGCCCTTGCGCTGGACACCCTGCGCGTAAGCTGCGGTCTTGAGCAATGCGCTCCACACTTCCGCTGCATCTGTCGGGCTGCACTGTTCCTGCTTGGGGTCCCCTCCGCACAGTCGCCTGTGTGCCCCAAGCCCTCCCGGTCGCCGATAGATCACCAACCGGTCGTCGCCTCCCCGACAGCTGCTCGTCACTGTTAGTTCCGGCAAGGCCAGCAACTTCGCCACGTGGGCAGGGAAGCTGATGAGACGCCGTATGCTGCCGTGCAACCTGTTGTAAGCGCTCATCGCTGCCGGGACGGACCCCCGGGCTTTGAGGGGCCCGGCGTGTGTCAACTACACTCCACTTGCACCTTGCTCAACACCAAACCCTCCCCACCAGTTCCCCCCGTGCCAACAGCCCCCTTAAGAAGCCCAGCCACACGCCTGTTTGCCCCCATAACATCGGCCACCCCCTCCTCAGCCAAGGACATCGCTTGCTCCGGTGAGGCCCCGCTCTGCTCCTGAGTCCAAATCCCGCGCTCTGGGCCTGGCGATAAGAGGTCATCTCCCTCTGCCAAGATATCCTGGATGCTCAGGTGGTGAGACGAGGCCGCTTGGCTGGGCCCGCTGCGCCCGAGGAACCCTCTTCAGACCGAGCCTCCGTGGAATCCATTCCCTGACCCTCCACCGCCCGGAGATTCTCCGCCTTTTGCCACACATCTTCTATATATCTCCAAGAGCCGCGACGCCATGCTGCCTGCCTCGCCTGCCCCACCGGAAGACTGCCTGCACTGCGCATGCTGCGTTCCCCAGACCCTTGCGTTCCGCCGCCATGTCCATCCTGCCCGGCTTGGTTGTGGGGCTTATTCATGGACCGAATCCCTTGGCACCATGTAGCCACAGAAGATCGGCTGCACTATGTACCCACACCCGGGATCAAAGGATTCAGCACACACTTCGGGACACTTATCTGGATTTCCCGAGGCTTATGAGCGGGCATGTGTATGTAAATGTTTGGATGAAACACGGTCTTGTGAAACTTGCATTGCACGAGTGATTGGACACCATGCAAGCGCTTGTGGTAGTTCGCTCGATGTCTTGGTCGGGCCTTCGGGCGCTCCTCGCATCTCTACATGTGTTCACCGCACATGTACAGAGGGCAATGCTGCCTGTTGTGCGGGAGAAAACGACTACTGGCCATGCAATCGCTTTCCTTCCTTTGCGGCTTGTATGGCAGTGTTCAGGCAGCCTTGCTTGGGGTGTCCATCACCTGCGTCGTGCGGCTTGTATGGCAGTGGTCGGATAGCCTTGCTTGGGGTGTCCATCGCCTGCGCCGTGCGGCTTGTATGGCAGTGTTCAGGCAGCCTTGCTTGGGGTGTCCATCGCCTGCGCCGTGCGGCTTGTATGGCAGTGCTCAGGCAGCCTTGCTTGGAGTGTCCATCGCCTGCGCCGTGCGGCTTGTATGGCAGTGTTCAGGCAGCCTTGCTCGGGTGGTCCATCGCCTGCGCCGTGCGGCTTGTATGGCAGTGTTCAGGCAGCCTTGCTTGGGGTGTCCATCGCCTGCCCGTGCGGCTTGTATGGCAGTGGTCGGGCAGCCTTGCTTGGGGTGTCCATCACCTGCGCCGTGCGGCTTGTATGGCAGTGGTCGGACAGCCTTGCTTGGGGTGTTCATCACCTGCGCCGTGCGGCTTGTATGGCAGTGTTCAGGCAGCCTTGCTTGGGGTGTTCATCACCTGCGCCGTGCGGCTTGTATGGCAGTGGTCGGGCAGCCTTGCTTGGGGTGTCCATCACCTGCGCCGTGCGGCTTGTATGGCAGTGGTCGGACAGCCTTGCTTGGGGTGTTCATCACCTGCGCCGTGCGGCTTGTATGGCAGTGTTCAGGCAGCCTTGCTTGGGGTGTTCATCACCTGCGCCGTGCGGCTTGTATGGCAGTGGTCGGACAGCCTTGCTTGGGGTGTTCATCACCTGCGCCGTGCGGCTTGTATGGCAGTGTTCAGGCAGCCTTGCTTGGGGTGTCCATCGCCTGCGCCGTGCGGCTTGTATGGCAGTGGTCGGGCAGCCTTGCTTGGGGTGTCCATCACCTGCGCCGTGCGGCTTGTATGGCAGTGGTCGGACAGCCTTGCTTGGGGTGTTCATCACCTGCGCCGTGCGGCTTGTATGGCAGTGTTCAGGCAGCCTTGCTTGGGGTGTTCATCACCTGCGCCGTGCGGCTTGTATGGCAGTGGTCGGACAGCCTTGCTTGGGGTGTTCATCACCTTCGCCATGCGGCTTGTCTGGCAGTGCTAATGCTTCTGTTTGCCAGGTCCATGCCTCATCGGACAGATACGGGTGAAGGGTGTGGACAAATTCCCCACTTGCCTAAATTCGTGGAATTTGAATAACGGCCGTGTGCATGTTGCATGGCATGAGTGATTGGACACAAAGCAAGCTCGTGTGGTGATATGCGGGGTAGTGTGATTCGGCCTTCGCGCACTCCCCGCGTCTCTAGGTGTGTGTGTGTGCTATCTGGAGATTGGACTTCCTTGATGGCGCGGCTGTAAAGCATTTGAAAGAAATAGAAACAGGGAACTTGGGCCGATATAAGGGTGTCGATACCTCGAAACTAAAAATTATGCAGGACACAGCGTGATGCGTCGCCACCATGACACTAGACTGTGATATTCCGCCGTGTGTTCAATATATGGCTGAGATGATTGACTACTTTCTCGGATCGATCCCATCAATGGTGTTGATATCTCCAATCTAAGGGCTCGCTTGGATCATGCCAGATTGATACCACAAATGTCTCTAGTGCACGACTGCACCGCCTCTTACTTGAATCTGAACTGCTACTGTGCTGTTTCACATGCGGTTAAAATATGATAACCGCATATGATTAAGTTCTTTGTTGTGTTTATGGGTCAGCAAGTGTGTGCCGAGGCATGGCATGAGGCTCTGAGGTCAGCTATAGTTTGGTAAAGCACCACTTGGTGCTCTGTGCGAGGGGAACCACCTCTTGTAGGGCAAGACATGTTCTGGCTAGAGGCACTGCCTTTCTGGAAAAAGGGCATATTTGTGCCATCCGTTGAGAGCGATGCCTCGCGCTGGGCCAGAAACATGCATTCATCACCCACTTCGCCCTCAAGTGTCTCAGTGGCTGTTTGGGCTGTACACGGATGGGATGCCCAAAACGTGAAACCTTCACGTTGCACCTCTGCGGGAGGATCCAAAACGTGACGGTGTCGCAATGTTGTACCTTGTGGCAATCGAGTGGCCCCATCCTATGTTGATGCTTGTTTTCCAACAAGCTGCCACATGAGGCATGCCATGGCTGCAGACGTGCTCAACAAATTTACAGTGTTTCGTACTTTGTGATTGTGTTGTTGCTCTATCACTGTGCAAGTTGGAAGGAGAGACTCCAATGTGCAAGATTCTAGCTTCTTGTTGGCCGAGCCCCTGGTTAAGAATGCTTATGGATGGTTTTCATGCAGGCTCGGCGCGCACGATGCGATCGCAGCCACATCTGAATGCAGTTCTCGATGTGATGGATCGGCATGGATGGCGGTACCCATTGCCGCCTGGAGAATATCACAAATGGAGGGTGCAGCTGAAGCCACAATTACCTTGAACGTACTTTCTTCCGGAAGGTTGCCATTCTTTTGCTCGCATCCCGTGACCGGAGTCCTTTTGAGTGATAGATAGTTTGCCTCATCTGATTGGGTACGTTACAATATTCCTTGATGGGATGTGCTTGGGGTAACTAAATCAGCCTTTGCTTGAAAAATGTGTATTATCCCCAGGCTCTGACTGATAGAGCTCGGCCTTCTTTAAAGCGTGCTTGACACCCTAGCTGCAAATTCTGCTGGCGGGCGCGAGCTTGGCTCGCGCCGGGAAAATCGGGGATTCGCGGAGGAAAATCAGGGATTCGGGCCCGAAGGGCCCGAATCACTGATATTATGGTGATTTTGGCCCGGAGGGCCAAATTAGAATTTCAGGGATTTTGGCCCGCAGGGCCAAGCAATTCAGGGATTTGGCCCGCAGGCCAGGGGAGGGTCGAAGGCGACGCCACTCATTCAGGGATTTTACTGCAAGAAACGAGGTAAAAAAAACTGATGCCTTTGCATGTGGTCGTGTCAGTTGATCGAACTCGCGCGTCAGTGCTCAGTGGCCGTGTCAGTTGATCGGTGGCCGTCGGTGTCAGTGGCCGTGTCAGTCGAGTGGCCGTGTCTGTGGCCATGTCTTGTGGCCGTGTAGTGCGGTTTCCTGTGTCAGTGGTTGCTCGTCGCTGTGTCACGGGTACGGGTATCACCAAGCATAAGCCGAAAACTCTTATTCTAAGCGACACGGTCTCAGTGTCACTGCGTAACGAAGGATGTCACTTCAATTCTTTAAATGCCGCTTCTGCCCGCAGTCTTTTTCTCGGAAGGACAATATGAAGGATCATATTTCTCGGAAGCACAAAGCGGATCTCGCAGCAGAGACCCCTTCGCTGATGTCCTTATTTAAAGCACCAGCTAGCGAACAAGGTGTTGTGCCAGCTTCCGAACCTCAAGCTGCGAACGTTTCTGGAAATTTGAGTACCGATGCCGGCGAAGAAATAGTCGAAGATGTCGACGAAGATGCTGAGGACGCATCTCCGAAGCGGCAGCGCACACATCTCGCAACGCCTACCGTTCGTGGGGAGCACGCAAGCCGACGAGGATCAGCATTCACGTCGTCGTCCGTAGCTAAGCTAGCAACAATCATCAGCCTTCTTACTACCTTGAATCTAGCCTCAACTGAGATCAAAACTTCGCTTGATAGCCTTCCTTCCCTAGTCGCAAAAGCGGTTTGCAATGACTTGGCTCCAGCAGTCGACTCGACTCAGACAGCACGGCGAATTGACCGAGACTTGCGAGCTTGCAAGAATATTCAGGATGTTTGTCAGAAGTTTGAACTCAATTTGTACGAGGAAGATGGGGTTTTTGTTTGCCCCCAATGTTTCAGACACTCCTCTCGAGCGCCAGGAAAGATCGCGAGTGGAGGCAACCGAGATTCTGCTGGCAAGTTTTCGACACGCAGCAAACTCAAAAACATCAAACAGCGCGTCAAAAAGCACTTTGATTCCGCGGTTCATGAGTGGTGCACCGACTTTGAGTATCGCGAGCAGCTAGAAGCGTCAAGAGTGCAGGATGTAGGTATGACGCTCGGCCAGTTTGCTTTAGATACTGTACGGGAGGCCATGTCATATTCGTCATATGAGCGCGCAGTTTTGCGACACTATTTGAATGGAGGGCGAGTCGGAACTCTCAATCACGGGAGACAATTTGTGAGCTCAATGCTCAAAAGTTTCCACCACGTTACTGTAGAGCGAATTATAGCTTGGTTTTCGAATACAGATCCTGCCACCTTGCGTCCCACTCTGTTCGCCTTGAACGCGGACAAGGTCACAGAATTGCGTCGAACCGGTCAAGTTGTGGGTGAACTTGGTTTCGATTTTGGAAATATCAAAGCCGTGTTGTTGGATGACCCTCCAGTAGTTGAGGGTCACACCGGTATAGCTATTGCACAAAACATTTTCACAGTTTTACAACAGACATATCGTTTCTCCTTGTTGCAGTTACGTTCCCAACTCACTGGCTTGGGGTTCGATGGGCAATATTTTTCTTTAGACGTGCCAGAGCACCTTTGTGTTAAGATCGGAGGATCGGTGGACTGGCTTTTACCTGGTTGGGATGGTGCACATCAAACAGAGCTAGTTCTTGGTGATGTTAGGAAAGATGAAGTGCACACATGGTACAAAGAGATACCTGAAGTCATTAATCAGGTCCAGTCTAAGTTTTCATATGGCAAAAACTATGAGGAGATTAGGAAGCAGGCAGAAGAGCTAAAAGTTATTCGGTTGTATAATCTCCAGGGTTTCTGTGATACTCGTTTTGCCCAGGCTGAGCAGAAAGTGTATGCAAACTTCATTGCAAACTATTGTGTTATCGTGTCCCATTTGCAGGGCAAGGTATCCGAGGGAAAGGAAGCCGAGGTTGAATATGCTACGGCTTTCCTAGGATAACTGTATAAATTGGTTTTTATTGTTTCGCTTTTGGGACTCGTGGACCTGTTAAGTCACACAAGAGCAGTATCCTTGCTGCAACAGACAGTGCACACTTTACCTTGGGAGGTTGCAGAAAAAGAGGAAGCCTTCGCTCACTTGCTGGACAAGGTGTTTCCACAAGAGCTGGATTTTGAAGATAATAAAGATGCTGCTAAAGTGCCCTCGGACCCTCTTCACTTTCCAACTTTGTGTGAACATCAGGATGAGATAGTAACTCGAGGCACTTTCAAGGGGGTCGCCTTGAAAATTGCTCCAGCTTTCAGGGGGAGCTTCCAAAAAGCCTTCAGATCCGTCTGTACAAACCGGCTTGCAGTCTGGTGTGATTTGGTTCTGCAATATTTCGGCAAACGTTTTTTGAATACTGAGAGGAGTGCCAAGTGCAAGGTGATGGCTGGCTGCTTTGATTTGCGCCATCTATTTCAATTGCCTAGCAAGTTGCCAAATGAACAGAGTTGCTTACGAGAATTGTTTGATTGGGCACGAGTGGATGGAGGAGTAGCTTTGCCTTCTTTTGACACAGTGCGGGATCAACATCAAGTCTTGAAACAACGCCTGGTCACAACATTCCAGGAGGACGCAGAATGTACGGAAAGGTGGTTGTATTCTAGTGGCGTAACAGTGATGGCGGATATGTTGACTAAGCCCAAGTTGTATGAGGGTGTACATGATTGGATGTTTCTTTTCCAACATTGTGCTTTGAAAACGCAGAATGAGGCCGTGGTGGAGAGCGAGGGTTCTTGTATTGATAAGCATGCAACGGGTGGTCGGCATTTGAGCCAGGAAGCCCTAGTAATGGAGAGTGTGGTGCATTGGAATGCCCCTGCTCCGCACAAGGCTGATCAATGCTTGGCACTTCACTACCACCGACAGCAGAGCCAAGTTGCATACTGTTTCTGAGGTCATCGACCGCCTGTTGAAGGATGATAGCAAATTATCTGTTATGGCGTAGGAACGATAGTCTAATCAACCTGACAATCCCTAACTCTCAGTACACATCGCTTTCTCGCTTCTCCCATATATGGAACATGGTATATCATTATTTTGGTGCACTGCGGTATTCATTTTTCTTCATATCTTGATATCTAGTTCCTGAAGCTTCGTTGTGTATGTAGGAAGTCAACTATATTTGAAATGTGAGTTGAAACAAAGTCATGTGTATGGCATTAAGGAATATTCTGAGTGGACTATTAAGACCTAATTTCTCTTTAAGGAATCTATAAAAATTCGAAAAGGAATATTCCCTATTTTCAAAATTTTCGCGGTGGGCATTTTGGGATTTTCAGGGAAATGCCATGCCGGCTCGCGCCGGCATTTGCATAATTTGCAACCAGGCTTGACACAGACATTGTGATGCACGATGTCTGCAATATCAGCGTTCTCAATATGGGTTATTTTGGATATTTGCACACGGGGTTGGTTGGCGAAGTGCCATCTTCGAGTGTGGGAACACTGCATATATCGGGGAGAAATGGTAAGATGCACGCATTTATTGATTGGCATCTTCTTACTCGGGACGTCATGATGACTGTTGGAAGCCTTAACTTTACAAACTTTATTGTGAATCACGACTCATAACTGTGCCCGACACGGGTTTCGGAATATTCTTGCGGTAAGTTTGATTCCTGGAAGTCACTCGGGCTCGAGTGTCGAGTCCTCGGAATGGTAGGTATCGATTTAAAGGTCTCAATCGCAATCGATGTTCTCGCAAGGATTTGACTAACTGTGTGATGCTACCGGGATTCAATTTCGCTTCGGAAGCCGAAACGTATAATAACCACTGGGGTTCAGAGCCTTCCCAAACGCTTTCGAGGGCCAACGAAAATGCATGTCGAGATGTTTGAGAGATACGGAGTTCAGCCACGATACTACCACAACTGCTAATCGGCACATTCATACTGATTTGAAGTTTGCCAGCGCCATGATGAGATGGGCTGACGGATGTAATGTTCGCATATGCTCATCTGGAAAGGCACGTCGAAACTCCCCTCCGAATTGTTCTTTTGAAAATTCCTGACCGAAAGATCGGGAACCGAGTCCATATATAATCGCAAAATTTCAAGTTTTGTGCAGGTGCCCGAATATTCGATGGGCTTTGATTTCCGAATTTTCTGATGTGGATGGATCGTGATTCGTATTTGCAATCCGCAAATTCCTTGTACTGCATTCCGTCAAACAAAACTTTCTGAATTCATTTTCCTGTTCGATCTGACACTTGGCATAATGGCATTGGGTATACGTTATGTAGCTGAATCCTTGCATTTGCGCGTGTAGAGCTTGGTGGACGACAAGGTTAGTGGATGGCGTCGGGAGATCGTCACCCAGAGTTTCGCCCGCAGGCACGACACGTCCGGGGGGGGCTTAGTCGCATTAATTACAGGTAAGAGGGTTGGGGGTTCAGATGAATGACAGTATATGAATAACTGGGGAATTGGACATTTCAATGACATCAGGTAATGGCTTGGGGAAATAATCGATGCGCTCGTCAAAGAAAATCAAGAGACAAGGTGGTGTGTCCCTATCTGTCTTGGCAATGGGCGAAATAATTATTGTAAGTCGGGTTTTTGGGACGGTTTATATGACAATAATTTATTGTGTACGTAAGTGATGTGAAAAATCCATATAATTGTGTATAAGTGCAACTCCTCCTGGTACCAAATAATCGCGCAGGCATGGATATGAGATCCATGCTTACCGTGTGGCGAGTAGAAATAATCGTGGTCAAGGAGCAATCAACAGAGAAACGGTGTACTGTATATGGGCTTACTGTATGGTTAGGGGAAATATAGCAAACGTGGATAAAGTGCAATGCATAAAGAGACGTTATGCTACAGGTTTGGGGGATCGCATCGTTGAGTAAGGAATATTAATAACACGTACCCACAGATACGTACACGGTAAGCATACATCTGACAACAAGACAAAGCAATCAAATGAATAAAAGTGATATCATGCAGCACATACACGAAGTCCAAACCTAGCGTAGCCCAAGCGCAGAGAGAGACATTTGTAGTTCTCAGCATCCCCTGGTTCCTACCTCCCTCCATTAGAAAAGGAGGATGTCTACTAAGCGAAAGAGAAAATATTGCTCCCCTCAGGCTCAGCTGCAAGGAGGGAGGCAACCCCCTTTGCCTGTGGCAAGTCACAGAAAAATACAGTCCACAACAAAACCAGTCCACTTGGCACAACAGGGTCCAAGTGGGTTCCTGAGTCTTAAGGGATGTTGACTGAGAGTATATTAAGGCACAATTATGTGGAACTTGAATTAAAGGAACAAATTACTTGTCTATCACCAACCAAGAAACCCATTTTCCATACACTGAACGGCATGTGGCATGAAAACCAAACTTCACATACTTGAGAGACATGAGGAGCGCCCAAAGGCCCCACGACCACATCAGGTTGGCCACGACAAGAGCTTGCTTGGTGTCCAATCACTCAACCCATGCAACATGCACAAGACCGTCATTCAAACTCCAAAAATTTAGGCAAGAGAGATTTTCCCACACCCTTCACCCGTATCCACCCGGCCAAAAGAACCCTGAGCGCTGCCACACAAGCCACACGACCCAAGTGATGGGCACTCCGACTACCAGGGCAGGAGAAAAGGTGCACTGGGCAAAGGAAAACGATTGCATCCGCAGCACTCGTTTCCTCCCACACAACAGGTAGCATTGTCCTCTACCAAATTTCACACACAAGCACAACTGGCAGAGGTGGTAAGGAATAGCAACCTATCCCCAAAAGGAGTTGGCGAGAAGTTCAACAGCAACAAGAGTTCCCACAAAAGCTGGGGCACTGCGAACTCAGTCGTCACCGATTGTCCACAGAGGTGACTTATTTTTCAGCAAACAGAAGAATGCAGACAGACTCAAGCTTTGAAATCAAGAATTTTCTTCTTGGATGTTTTGCAGCAGTAGCAGAGGAAGGAACGGGACATGAACACCCCTCCCTCCTCAAGTCACACTGAGGATCATGAAGGCCACACGAGCACCTGAAAAGGTAGAGGATGCAGGTACCTTACAACCCGCATTCAGGCCTGTCGCACAATAACAAGTCCTAGGAGCACGCCGATGAAAGAACCTGAGTAAGCTTCTGACGAACGTGGCACGTTTGTTTTTTGCTAAAATATTATTTCCAGTCAAAAACACACTTGAATTTTGCAGCTGACACCACCAGTGGTTAAGCTGAAGAAGTTGCAACACTACAACAAGGCATCATCAAAACGGTCCTCCTGAATTAAGAAAGTGGGAGAGGTCCTTTCAACTTTCGAGCAGCAAAGCCTACCTAGGCATGAGCTCGCCTGTATTTAGAGAGAGCGAGGCAAAAGAGAAAGCTCTCCCTCTAACCTGAACCTTCTGCGCAGGCGCTCCCCAAACTGAAGCCCCGCATCACGGCATGTCCCCGCTCTGAGGGAAGGAGATGGAGATTGCGCCAAGGTGCGACTCGTCTCCAAAGAAAGTGCCTTTTGTGGAGAGCTCCGCCATCTTCTGCATGCAAGGCCACCGTAACCAGTGGCTCGCGCGTTCAAAGCTCGGAGCCTCGTCGTCCCCCATTTTGAGTACATCTTGAAGAAACGTGTCCATCGCCACCATTACCCTCAGCTTGGTGCTTACGTGCTGTCTCCACTCGGGAGGAATCCATTCCTGCGGGTTCAAGAAAACTTAGCTTTAGTAAGGCAAGTCCGGGGCAAGAATTAAAGGCGCTCGACTTCACCAAAAGGCTTCAGGTACTCAAGCCGGCTTAAGGTTCCCCCGAACAGGTAAGGCTGATACTGCAGCTACAGGATGCGGCGGACACGCACACGGATCACCCGCACGTTGTAGACGTAGGCTAGGCTTGGGTAAATACGGTGTGCTATCGCTGCGCGGCAGGAAAGCGAGCTGGCATGATGAGACTTGGCAGGGAACGCCTTTTGCATTTGCGCGGCTGAAGCGAAGCGAGTGCAATGAACGGTGACATTGGAGGGCTTACGTATGTGAGACCGAATCGAAACGAGTGCGTCTCAACATTCTTTCCCGCAGCCTGCAACCAGAAGGCGCCGGAGAACCGGCTGCTGATCTCATTCAGTATGGCGAGGCCAATCGCACGCTCCGCGGAGGGCGGCAGCTCTTCCAGAAACGGAGACTTTTCGCTGGTTTTACTGGCTGCCACCTGCACTTGCTCCTGCAGCCTGATGTCGCGTAGAATGTTCGACAGCGGCACCTCAAAAAGCGTCCGAAACACCAACTTACGGCGGAATCCGGACTTGGCTTCTTCCTCGGAACCACTCACAAAATAGTTCAAACTCACGTTGAGAACGTCCAGCCCGGCCAAAACGGGTTCTTCCTTTAGTTCTCTGAGCATTCCCTCCAGCTCCGTGCCGTTGCTGGCCGCAAGGCTGGGCGTCGGTTGGAGCTGCGCAAGCATGTCCGAACTACCCTGCACCAGCTTCGCTGACAACGTCGATAATTCGCCGGTAAGAACGTTGGAAAGCGACTCCCCAACCAGTGAGTAAGATGACTTGATTTGACTTGACGCGAAGTCTGCCTGAATTATGGAGTCTCCCGCGTCATCATTGGCATTCAACGTGTTGACAAGCAGGAGGATGTCGTCCGCGACTTTGTCCAGAGCTTCTTCGATGAGTCCTCGAAGGTAGAAGCCCTGTCGATGGTCCTTGACGGAGTTCATGATGTCGTTTACTGTCCGAAAGGAACCTTTTTCAGATATCTCTCGCTCCAGGTGAAGCTTCAAGTTCTGTTGAACCTTAGCCTTGGTTTTTGAAGCCACCTTACTAAGAAATTTGCGGTTCTTGGTTCTTTCTCCAGCGAAGAAATCAGTGTAGACTTCACCTCCCATGGCGGGAATGTCGAGCACATCCCCGACGAATACTGGGGCGAGCCTCCGGAGGGAGGTGCCGTGCTCAAGCGCTTCGCAAGCCAGGTCGTACTCAAACAAACAGTAATCCACACGGCTCTCTTCTTCGATGTGCTCAACTACTCCTAAGGTGCTCGATGAAATCACTGGGACAAATATTTTCGCGTTCCAGATGGAACACGTGAGGTCCTTCTGCCAGGATTCGCCTTTCTGAAGATCGTATACATCTCGAAAAACCGTTAAACCTCTCGCAATAAGCTTGTCTCGAAGCCACCCGACTGCTTTTACATCGTTTACATTATACCGTTTGTAGCTTAGGAATACATCATAGTTCTTAATCGTGGGTTCGCCAGCGTTCAGGCTCCGTCCACTCCCCCCTGCCACCAGCGAAGACAATTGCCGAGTCGGAAGTTCTTGACTCTTTGCTTCCACTATTTCGCTTTTGTTCCTCATCGCTCTGTCCCCAGATGAAGTCCCCTCGACAGACTGCCCAGCACCCATTTGTACAGGCTTTGACGACGGGAATCTACTTTTTCCAAGTATGTGAACTCTCACATCAGAGTTCTCAGGTTTCTTTATTTCCACAAATCACCTACATTCAAAAATCTAGCACTAGACGTATACCGAAACTTTCATTTCTTCTGGGGATACTGGCGTTCGCACGGAGGAGAAAATAGTTTTTGCTGAAATGATGCCACATCCACTACAGTACTTCTCTCTCGTCTTGACCAAGCAAGAACAAGAAGAGAGAATATATAAAAACGATTTATAGAAAACGACACGTGACATGACACGACCGCATTGCGCCAAGCGAAAAATATTCATACCTTAATTATTAAATATAGGGGGGAACGAGCTCTTTTAAATTTTTAAATCATAAATATATTAAATGACGGATATAAAAGTCTCTACACGAACAAACGGACACGGACGCACGGCATCGGCAAGTCTCACGCAAGTCTCAACGTCAAGTCTCAAGTCTCAAGTCTCAAGCCTCAAGTCAAGTCTCACGGCCGCGGCTTCTACATACTGTGCATTCTGTATACATAATACATAAGCATATTGAACCGTATATAAATTCGTAGCATGGAGATGGTATATTTATATGGTATATTAATCTGACAGTGTGTACACGGTCACAGTCTCGAGTCGTTGACGAGTGTGTCACCAGCACCATGTCTCAGAGTCAATTGGAGAGTCAGACACACGTTTATACAAGTCATCAAAGTGCAGCAGTATTGCTGGTAGATGCCGATCCGCCAGAAATTGCTGGCGGATCGGATTGTCGTTTCTGCGGCATCGGATCTAATATAAACAGACATCGACGAATCTAGCTTTCTACAGAATAGAGAGTTTCCCGCAAATTCGGCAGCCCAATTCTTTCGCTAGTCCGACGTGGGCATAAAATATCCATCTTGTTGCAAACGTCCGATGTTACTGGTGAAGTCTGCGAGCGCCAATTTTGGTTGGGTCTGAATCGAATATTCATGTTGTACAGTCAGCCGAGCGAATTGAGTCGCTGCCGAATTGAGTTCTCATTTCGTTCGAATTTGGCCTCGATCGAGCGAATTCAAGCGAATTCTCACGAGCGAATTGAGCAAATCGGCAGCCGATCCGACGTGGACCGACGTGTCCCCGAAAAATGCGGCATCTCCTGACGTCGGACTAGCGAAAGAATTGGCTGCCGAAATTTGCGGGAAAGTCACTAATCACACAAATCATATAATAAAGAGATACCATAATAATACTAGGCGGATCGATCTCAAAATGAGATCTCCACTAGGCCATCTGACCGTAGGATCATGTGCGCGACAGTGCTTCGCTTTGTGCATCCCAACATGCCATGCCATAACGCGTGGGTCGCGTCGCAGTAAATGTACGCGACTGCAGTGGCACTGTCATCGTTCGTTAGCGTCTGGCGATCGTGAGATCGGAAGTTCGTCTGTGGCGCCCGCGCCCGTTGGGATTCGCGCTTTGCTGCTGATGCTGCTGCTGCTGCTGCTGCTGCTGATTAAGTAAGTATACTAGGCGCTGTCGATCACAAATATGCGATCTCCACTAGGCGTCGATCTTTTTGGACAGCACAATTAATTGCCATTCCGTCCGACGTGGCGCGCCGCGATGCTCGTATTTCTTTTTGTCGGGCGTTACATTTTAGCGCAGTCGTGGCAGCCGAGGTTCCATCCGGTAATTTCGATTTACGAACATCGCGTCGGCCATGCGATGTTAACATGGATACAGTATCGCCATTATGAGAAGTGGCTACTTTCAACTTTGTAAACCATGGTTTTGGCCCGACTGTCATCACTGCGTTCGCGGACACGATGGGCAGATCGTTCGATCCCACGCTCCTGTGCATTTTGCCTCCAAACCATGGTTTCGCGAAACCATGGTTTCGCGAAACCACGGTTTCGGTTTTCATGGTTTTCTCCAAAACCATGGTTTTGGAAAGGAATATTGTGTACACGTCCGCGACAGCCTGTCTAATGGAGAACCTGAAATCAAGGCTCTATATCGATATTTCCGATAACCGATACTATCGATATATCGTATTTATCGCCGATTATCGGATTGCAATATCAAACTATCGATTGTGCAGGTTTTGATGTTCCATATTTTATTTATAACAAATTACATATAAACGCCCAAATAATCGATTATTTATCGATTGTGCCGATTATCGATACCATTTTTCGGATATCGGATAGTATCGATACCAAAAAACCAAACCGATATAGAGCCCTGCCTGAAATATGTATGTAATATATATATCCAGGTTGGACTCCAAAAACAGTCGGACACTCGCAGATACACACGAAGACTAAGATGAGATAATAAAATAACTTAGGTGTTTTATTATCGATGCCTATTACCCGCAGCTTAAGGTGGCTTAAGCCACCTTAACTTGAAGGGCTCATTGGGGCTTCCTCGGCGGTGCTTTCAAAATTTGGAGACCTGTGTCGTCAAGATCTTGAGCTGCTCTTTCTGCAGTGTCTTATCAAAAGTTTGATCCGAGTTCATCTTGACCCTCAAAATCTCGGTTGAAGTAGGGTGGGTATTTCCCAATTTTCCTTAAGATGGCTTAAGCCACCTTAAGCCAATTAGCTCACGGGGGCTTCCTCGAAGGCGCTTTTCAAAATTTGGAGACCCGTGGTGGCAAGCTCTCGAGCTGCTCTTTCTGCAGTGTGTTGCCAAAAGTTTGATCCGAGGTCATCTTGACCCTCAAAATCTCGGTTGAAGTAGCATGGGTATGCAAAAACCGGAAAAAATCGCTCAAAATTCACTAAATGTTGCACCCTCTTGGATACTTCCCAAAATTGCTCACCGGGAACTTGGGCTCGCCGAATAGTGCATATAGTGTCTAAAAGAAGACATTGTCGCCGTCATTTTGAGCTAAAAAATCTAGTTTCCGGTACCGATAGCTCCCGCAATAATTGAAAACGTTAAGGTGGCTTAAGCCACCCTAAATCGCTGTTAGGGTGGCTTAAGCCACCCGAAGGGTAATAGCCATCGAGGAGAACTGCAAGATGGTGACTGTTGACGTGGCACCTCAGGGCGAGGGGTGACATAAGAGGATCCAATATCCCCCCCTAGTGTGGGGGTGAAATTGGTATCCCCATGACACCACCTCATCCCGAAGGTGTGAGGTGCCACAACAGCATCCCAAACCACAAGCACAACAAACCCTAATCGAACACACCTACATGATTCAAGGGGTCTTTTGCAACCCAGCTAGTACGGCTCCGCATGTGCTAATCCAGTAATGCGTGCTCTAGGGGCTTATGCCCATGCGTGTGCCGCGGGGATCAACTACTCCCGCGGGGTAGGCTGCTAATTTTCACGAGCAGGCTGCAGGTGGCGGCGGTGTCCTTGATGACAAAAGAGGTCAAGCACCACTCAAAAGGAGAAACGGTCATCCAATGCCCTTGCGAGGCCAAAACTGGAAGCGGCCTAGCACCACTGGTTCGGCCGAAGAGGATACGTCGGTGTGGGGAGGGCGAGAAGGCCGAAGGCGAAAAATGCGGGGAGTGCGCGCGATGAACGGTCTGCACTTTGCAAAAGCGATGGTGGAGGGGCCAAGGCGGTTGTGACTTGTGAGCAACGCCGATAGCACCACCAGATGCCACTAGACGAAAGCCACGAGATGCTCCGGGCGAAAGCGGAAAATGCGGATAGGCGAGACCGTCGGAGTCAAGGCACTCGTTCTCGCTGATGTCGAAATTGTCGGAGTCGTGCTTGGTGTCTGGTGCGTAAGCACCACCAGACACCACCAGACCAAAGCCAAGGGTAGAATGTCGTCGATGTAGTCGAAGAGATGCCAACGCTGAACGCACACCGGCCATACGCGCACGCTGGCGCGCATTGGACATGGCCGCTGACCGCTGAGTGCAGAAATCTGCAAACCCAAGGATAGGGTCCACAAACGAAAAGAGAACTTTTCGTAAAATTAAGCAAATCGGGCGATGAAAAAGTCTAATTGGGGTAGAATCCGACGAGGAAAACGCCGGTCGGGTCAAAAACGCCGTGCGATAAGCCAATATTCCGGCAGCAGAGGCGCTGCTGGCCAGAGTGTCGGTAAATGTCGGTAGAAGTGTCGGTAAAGAAAATTTCGGTAACAGAAAAATGTCGGAAATGCCGGAGGTGACCGGTGCGAAGGCAAGGCGGCCGTTGTCGGTAAAAGTGTCGGTAAGAATGTCGGCAGAAGTGTCGGTAAAGAAAATGTCGGTAAAAGAAAAATGTCGGATAGAATCGCCGGGCGCGAAGCGATCTCGTCAACGATTCAACGAGGTAAAAAATAAGCGTGTAAGGGTCCCATAACCTAATGGAGAACCTGAAATATGTATGTAATATATATATCCAGGTTGGACTCCAAAAACAGTCGGACACTCGCAGATACACACGAAGACTAAGATGAGATAATGAAATAACTTAGGTGTTTTATTATCGAGGAGAACTGCAAGATGGTGACTGCTGACGTGGCACCTCAGGGCGAGGGGTGACATAAGAGGATCCAATATCCCCCCCGTGTGTGGGGGTGAAATTGGTATCCCCATGACTGCCTCTGACGACGTGTTTCGTTACGTGAGATTTCTGAACCGTGGTTTCGCGAAACCACGCTTTGGGGGAACGTCGGCCATCGTCATCCAGATGCATAATGTGAAAATCGAATTTACGAAATCTGAAGATCGACTCGAACGCCCCGAGATGTCGAAATTTCTGAAACTCTTCCAATCAGGCTCACCGTTCAACTGGGAGCTCCCAGTTGAAGCTCCCAGTTGAAGTTCAAATTATTCAGAGTGAAGACAATTTTCAGCGCGCAGATATGTCAGCCAGCGAGTCTTTAGGAAGCCTTGTTTCTCAGTTGGCAGCGCGGCTTAAGGAAAAAGATGATCTTTCTCCCGAAGATTCCGAAATGTTAGCGCGCGCTTTTTCTCAATCAACCCAACCCAACCCAACCCAAACCCAAACCCAAAGTGACAACGCGAGCAAGTCTCCTTCATCTAAGGCTCCACCTTCAAACGACAACGATGGAACCGAAGAGGATGCGGACGACGAGGCCACTCGACACGTAAATGGGAAAAAACCGAGGGCGAGGAAAACCGTGCGTATGGTTTCGTGGACCGAAGCTCCAACGTTGTGGCTTATCGATTGCATTGAGAGGAACCCGATCTGTATGGGCAAAGCGGTTTATGGCAAGCAGATCAAGGACGCTTGGGACCGCATTCACGCAGAAGTTTGTGAGAAATACCCCAATCTATGCACCAACAAGCAACTGAAAAACAAGTGGAACCACCTCAAGAAGAAGTACAAGGAGATTAGCGATCTCAAGCGAGGGGGGAAGCACACAACTGGAAGTGGAAGGTGCGCAAAGCATTTTTACTCTTAAGCATATATTCATACCATGTTGCAAAGTTTCTTATCGTGGCCTACTTTCGTTACAGGGGGCCAACCTTGGACTCCTCCACTTTGACTTGGACGACGACGATTGCGAAATGCTCTCTGGGGACGAGGATGATGACGACGAGGCCTTCCAACCTGTTCCCACCAACCCCAAGCGTGGCAAGTCCGTCGCGGAAAGGACGGCGCAACGAGCCTTCAGCAACAACCAGAAGAAGGCCCTCGCCGCACGTCAGGCATGTTTCCTTGAGCACGCATCTCTCTCTCCCCCCCCTCTCTATTTCTCTCTCACTCAATCACTCACTACTCTCTCCCTCTCGTATACAACACAACCATATATGCTCACGTGAGTTGCTTTCGCACGAGTGTCAAATAGTTTCCACTGACGTGTCGTCTGAGGCATGTATATATGTGGATTGCAACTCAAGCAATGCGTCCGATCATTGCCCAACTCGAAAAGCAACAACAGATGCAGCTGAAGCAAGAGGAGAAGCGGGAGGCTCGAGCAGCCGCTCAGCACGCTGAGAACCTTCGACTGCAAGAGGAAAGCCGCAGCGAGCAAATGTACTACATGACCATCGCCTTCAGCATCAATAAGGACGTCCCCATCCCCATGCCGCTACACATGCGTAGGCGCCTGGAAGCCGATGCCGAAGCTGCTGCGGCCGCTAATGCCCCCCCCCGCTGCCGAACCCGCCGTGGAGCAACTCCACAAGGCTCCCGCTCCTGCGGCTGCGCCCTACACCCCAGTGTCTTTCCCCTCCTTCCCTGAAGGTGTGTGCCCCCAAACCCTAAACCCTAACCCCTAAGTGTGCACACCAGTGACACTACAAGACTTCCTTTTGCGTCACAAGCCTCACTTTTGTGCACACCAACACACCACAACCACGAACCTCCCAAAGTTAGTAGGGTTTCCACTCATGCCGAAGCGTAAGAACACCACCGTGGTGTGCAACACTGTTGGTTGCACCTTGCTTGCCGCCCGAGGCGGATTGTGTTGGTCCTGTTACGTGCCGCCCTCTCGAACGCCCGAGGCACGCAAAGAGCGCCGCATTGCTACTGACACACAACCTGCGCAACTCGTTTTTATGCCTGGAATGGTCCCCACCCGCCACAACCGCTTGGCCAACATGCATCGACGTGCACTACGCAACCCCACCAACCACCCGACCGTGCACGAGGCTGTCCGGTTTCTGCACCAGGCTTTGCAACTCAAAGGGAACATTTTTATGCCTTGCGCCGGAACACGTGGGTTCATCGATGCCGTAGAGTCTCTGTATTCCGGAGAGATTTCACAAGTATTCAGTCAGGACGTGGATAGGTCATACACCAGCTTGGACTCATACGGTGATGTGCTAGCACAAACCGGACTGCATGACCGTGGCTTCACCGCAATTCTAACGTCTCCGCCTTTCCTGATTGCGGACCTGGTTCTTGCATGGGCTGTGCACCAAGACGTGGACGTGATCTGTTTGCACGTAGCTGGGGACTATTTTCCCAACGCACCTCTTTATTACCGCCGTAACTTTTTGAGACAGTACGAGCACAATCAACGGTTGCTCTGCGTGTATGGGCTCCCAATAGTGAGAGGGCGGAAAATGCGGCGTTGCATGTTCCTTGTTTTATTTCGGACGCAAGCGGTGTGTCAACGATCCTTAAGGGCACGAGGCGTGTGCACCGTGTTTCACAACAAGGTCTGAGTGTTTCACAGGCCCGCCTGCAGAGAGGCCACAGTTCAGGAACGGGATGGAAGAGCTGAGATACGACAGCTTTCAGTGGGCGATGGAGCAAAAACCCCTGACCTTCCCTCAATCCGTCTGGAGCTTGTTGGCACTGACGAGTTGTACCTGCACCACGAGTACAGTGCCCTCCTAAACAAGGTGCAGTACGCGGCAGTCGGTCAGACCTTCCACTATCGCATGCACACGGATATGACGATCGGCATGGCCACTAGGGACATTATGAACAAGATGTGGATGGCTGGCGACCCTGAGATGGATGAAATGGAACGCGGGCCTGCCGAGTTTGACGAGGCAGAAGCGGACGAGGTAGTTGTGCCCAGCTCACAAGCGGCAGCAACCGGTGCAGAGTGAGATATCGACGAGACAGAGACACAGTTGCCAGATAGCACGGTTGAAGATTCTCAGGTGCAAGATGATGCTTAGGCAAGTGTGCACAATGTGCTGAAGGTAGCGGGTCATTTTTGTCGCACCGATGGTCATTTTTGTCGCTGTCGCAAGAATATTCCTTTGTCACAGGCTGCGACAAAAATGACCAATAGGTCCTTTTTGTCGCAGGCTGCGACAAAAATGATAACATGGTCATTATTGTCGCAGAAATTTATTTAGAATTGTAAAATTTTAACAAAACAAACCAGTGGGCAAACACACAGCCGACGCAACGGTTATATTCGTTAATTAATAATAACAACCCTACGAAAAACATCCTCGGATGTACACACAGCATGAATAGAGCATGCACACAGCAAGCGAAATGCATGATGCCGATACAAATGTTCTAATATTACAATACTTACGTTGCTTTTACTAAGACTCGAGTTGCGACGATTACAAAACGAAAGCTAGTTGTAAATCTATTACGCCTTTGTAGGCCGCTCGTCTTCGATCTCGGCCGAAAGCTCCGCGTACTACACCGAATACGAGTTCCTGCAGAAGTCGAAATCTGCGGAGTCAGTCACAGAATAAATAATAAATCATCAACGCCGGTGACTAAACCATACTTGCAACTAACAGACAGACGTGAAGAATGAAAATAACAAACGGAAGACAGGATAAAACGACACGATGACGCACGAGATCCTGCAAAAAACAGCACGCTAGTCAGCAGAAATGTTGGGAATCGAACCCAACCCGAAGGCCAAGATGCGCAACGGGCTCCAAGCATTCCCAAAACTAACGAAAGAACTGCTATGACGATTGTCGAATGAGCGTGCTGTCCTGCAACAGCAGCACTGCTGTCGCCGAAACGAAACGCATGCTATCCTGCAAAAAACAGCGCGCTAGTCAGCAGAGGTGTTGGGAATCGAACCCAACCAGGAGGGCAAAACGCCTAACGGGCTCCAAGCACTCCCAATGTTAAAACGAATAAGCATGCGAGTCGCCAACAACGCACGAGATCCTGCAGAAAACAGCACGCTAACCTGCAAAAATGCCGAACCTCACGGGCAGATTGCCCAGAGCTCCAATCAATCCCGGCGTAAAACCGAAAAATAAAATAGCAAACAGTACTGAAGGAAACAACAACGAATACTAGTCAGAAAACAACAAAACACAGAAGTATGCAGGGGTTGGTCGGTGTCGGCGCCTGAGAATAATGTGTTGACGGCCGCGGAAAGGATAGTTGTTCAAGATGTGACGCTACTATCTCAGGATCGAGTGAGTACAGTATCCCCGGGGGTGTCACAGTGACGTGGCAGATCATCAATATTGTGACCAATTGGCATCCGAATTTTCTGGTGGCCGTGACGCGGACTGTGACGCAGTCGAAAAACAGTCGACTGGAGGGCTGCTGTGACACTGGATCTTCTACATCCTAGATGCTTGCGACGGTCTTGTGACACTTCTTGTGACAGCCCCGCGATTTGATTTCCGATGCAGATTTCCGATCGATCGAGCGGATTTCTGTGAATTTACTGATCGTGCGGTTTGTCGACGGTTCGATCGTTCGGTCGACAAATAGTCGACTGGAGGGCTGCTGTATCTTCGACATCCATGCGACAAACTAGATTCGGTTTCCGATGCGGATTTCATTTTTTTATGATCGAGTGGTCGGTCGACGGTTCGATCGTTCGGTCGACAAACAGTCGAGGGAGGGCTGCTGTATCTTCTACATGCCTGCGACAAAAATTAGATTCGGTTTCCGAGTCAGATTTCATTTTGATCGATCTAGCGGTCGGTCGAAGGTCCGATCTGTCGGTCGACAGACAGTTGCGACAACCTGAATTTTAAAATTTTGGATGACGAAAATTTTTGGGGCACCTTGACACTGTTCGAACGACGATGTCGTATTCATGTCTCCATTTATTTTCTGAAAACCATCTTTACCCCTTTAAGGGAACGAACAGAATTCACTGTTTTTTTGAGAAGATTCTGTTCGGTGGTCTCGCGACAAAAGAATATTCTGCGACAGCGACAAAAATGACCAGTGGTGCGACAAAAAGGACCAGGTACCTGTGCTGAAGCAAGTTTCAGGAAGACAGTTACCAGCTGTATGAAAGCCTAGAGGAAGACACATAGTATCAAGTATAAAATATTGATACTATTATAGTACTCGGCTTGCCCTCATAAAACTTGTCAAACTTGCCACTAGCATATATCTAGTTTGCTTAAGGTGTGCGGCCTTGCATGCTTTCCCTTGCCGCTCGGCTCCTGCGGAAACGTAGGCAGACGGAGTTCCTGTTGATAAAGTGCTTGTACCATGTCCTGACGATGGTCGGTGTGCGGAGAGGAACTTGGCCTCGGTTCTCTTGGTGTGGCATATCCCGCATATCGGGGTCAACGGCCCCAAGAAACTCGTGGAACTCGGGGTGCCTTCTTTGCACGTAGTTGTGTAGGACGACGCAAGCGGTGATCACGTCGGCCGCGGCCTCGAAAGTGCTTCGCTCCGCACTAGCCCTCGTGTCACAACGGTCTTTTAGGATTGTCCAACGACACTTCAACCGCCCAAAGGCCCTCTCGACCACCATACGCGTGGAGCTGTGCACATAGTTGTAGAAGCGGTCTTCGGGGGACAAATGGCCGCTGTCCTTGTAGGGAGTAAGGAGCCAAGAAAGCAAGGGATCGGCCGAATCGGCAAGTATGCACCATAGTACACGCATGCCACACGCAAACCGACAAGATGTGGTCGTAGGAAATAACGTATGCGAGATACCGCGCTCATGAACGCTAGAATTGCGGAACACACGCGCGCCGTGCACACTTCCAGGCCAACCCACGACGATGTCCATGACGATCATATTGAAGTCACATATAATAGCTTGTATAAGCATGCTATGTTAACCCTTTCTATTTAACCAATCAAGGGAGTCTTGTTCGTTAATCTTCACGTGCGAGCCGTCGACCGCGCCAACGACGTTAGGAAAACCACGATGTTTACGAAATTGCTTTGCCTTTGCTTTAAATTCCTTATTCGTCGTCGGCCAATAGACATGCGCTCTACGAATCTTGACTAAAGCGGATACCGCGCTCGTGAAATACTTATGAGAAGTGCTTTTACCGATGCCAAAGAGCTTTTGCGGATAATATTGTGCGACGTGTTATGAGCGCAAATATGTAAACCAACCGCGGTGCACAATCGAACATCCACGCGAGGTCCTCTTGATTGAATCAAGTGAGGAGCCAACTCGTCGCACAACATGTCGAAAGAAGGCTTGTCCATACGAAATGCGTCGACCCAATGTGCGGCGGTGGTGCGATCGGAAGGCATTTCAACGTGCCACCAAGTACCTTCCCAATGTTCCTTCTCACGAGATCACCTCCACCCTTGAGAGAATCGAGGGCGATGGGGAGAGCCAAGAAGGCATAAGCGGAAAACGAGCCATAATCCGAAGTCGATAACGGAACAAAAGCGGTTGTCGAACGCAAAATCGTAAGTAGAAACAAAAAGCGAAGACGGTTTTCATTATTCATCTTTAACAGTAAATAAAGACAAAGCCCTTTAACCTCAACAGAAGCCCTTTATTAACCTACAAGCGAGACACTGTAAACGCACTGCGTGGAGCGCAACGCTCGGCCACGCGTGGGGTGACGGCGAATTTCCCCATCACGATTTTTCACTATCTCTTTTCCACGCACGGGCTGATGAACGAAATCTGAAATTTGAAATCTGATGACCGAATGTCGACTTCATATATCAATTCGACATTTGCTGACATCGTGATGACATGGTATCGCGAAACCACAGTTTCCAAACCGTGGTATCCCGAAACCATGGTTTACAAACCGTGGTTTCGCGAAACCATGGTTTGGGGAAACGTGACACGCGATCAGCATATCCCCCGCCACCCATGCGCCACCAGGCGGAATATTCGGGGAAATATCGCGAAAAGCGTGGTTTCGCGAAACCACGGTTTGTAAACCATGGTTTCGCGATACCACGGTTTAATAAGTAGCCACTAAACCATGAACTTCTCATTTTATCAT